>JANSTX010039329.1:0-13004 GCA_027564355.1 Penthetria funebris | reverse complement strand
TATTGTATTATATGGGACAGTCTGCTTATAAATTTATTTTTATTTTTTAAAAAAAAAATGCTTTAATCTCATCTTAATTAATTAAATTATAAACAAAAAGAGCATAGGCACACTTAGCATTACCAGAGTAATATACACATTATAGCAAGAACGAATGAATAATTTTAATTTAACTGCAATAAAATTAGAAAATGTAGATAAAGAGTAATTGACTTTATGCAATAAAATAAAATTCTTGCAGACTTATTATTGATTTTTCAAGTATCAGTATGGGTTAACAGTTTTAATTAGTTAGTTATGAATAAAACTACAAAATTGCTTAGAAATAATATTAAGATACATGCAAGTATTCTCATCATTTTAAACTCAAATTAGTACAGATATTAATATAACGTGTTATTACTAATGTAATGTAAAGGCTAATTTGCTCTGTTAATTTCTTAAATTTTAAATCACTTCATAGGTGCACCAGCATATATACTTTTAAATAATTAATTATTAAAAAATTATTGTACACGATAATGTTAAAAATTATAACAGTTTAAAAAATAAATCATTATAACTGTAAAAAAAACATTATAACAGTTAAAACTGTATTATAACATATAGGTAAAATTGTTTCTATGTATCAATAAATTCAAATTTAATCAATTTTTCTATAAAAATATTACACGCAATTATTTAATACCATCTTTCATACAATAATTTATATAATAATAAAATGTAATATACGGGAAAATGTGTGTCGCTGCTTGTATTAATTTTTTTTTATTCATCTTTTAATTAAAGAATCTTCTTTTTAGTAGAAGTTTTTCATACGCAACATAAATATTCGTAGATTCATAACATATAAGGGTGTAAGTACTTCGTTCAATGCTGTTGTGTGGGGATGAATATCATAAATGTTATCAGCTCTGTCAGAGATAAAAAATGGGAATATTATGAAATATATTTTACTATCAGAAGCAACAATAATGAAAAATTTATTGTTTAATTATAATCACATTATTTTATCCAATAACATTTCTAGAGGAAGTATATAAACACAAAACATGTGGTCCTAATTTCTTCTTCAGTATTATCGAACGACTTTGTAGGCATAATCGTCTTCAAATTTACTCTTTCTCAATTAATCCATACATCTTCCAAAACACAATAGACATTAAATCGCGTTTGAAACTCGAAATGTTGCTGTGAGGAGACGAAATTAATTTACAAGGCGATTGAAAATTATTAGGCGGCATGGTATAATCGTTTTCAAATTATTTTAACCGTATATAATAAGATCGTTCAAATCGTAGCGGTCAACAACTCACTTGTAATTGAAATGGAACAATACACAATTGTGCAACAAGCCAAAATCATTAAACTTTATTTTAAAAATCAACAATCAAAAAAGTCCATTGTTTTGACTCAACATGTCTATCGATATTTTAATTCGCGTATTTAACCAGCAGATACAACAATAAACTACATGTACTAGTAATAAAATGCGTTAAATTTCTAGATCGCGTAAAGAGTAATTCTCTATTATTTATATTAGTAGGTCTTCAAAAAATTGAAGCTTGTATCCACTTTAGTATATCTATTACCTAGACATGGAGTAAAACATTCATATGCGAGGTACCAGAAAGTCGTTCATTTTTTTTGTGCAACCATAACTTTTTTTTTTCTCACTCGTAAGATTTTTCCCGAAGAACGTCACATGGACAGAATCAAATACAATAAACCTGTCGAATGTAAGTGAACAAAATTGATTCGGTGTCGTGTAATCATATTTCGTATACATTTAAATGATTGGTTGTTTATGTTCATATTTTAATTGGGGGCTTAGTAATTTTGTGGTTTATTAAATTAATGTAAACAGCTGACACCCCTATTTTCCCATAATTATTATAACAAAATTATTATGTTTTGCTTATTAATGCCAAATAAATTAACATAAACAGAGCATACTACATCAAAGAAATTTAAATAAGTACAATACATTGAGTTTAAAAAAAATTTATGTAAATAAATTTATGTAATTAAAAAATGTTGTTCTAAAGTCTGTAATAAAATCATTCTTGCAGATTTTAGTACAGTTTTTAAGTACCAATATCTTTACAATTTTGATGTATAAAATGAGAAACAACGAAACACCATACACTGTTAATTGTTAATATTGCTTAATATTGCACTTTTTATAATCGTGTGTCTTTGCCAATGTAGGCAACAGCTCTGTTATAGATAAACCGAATTTATTTCTCAATTTATGAACTTTTCACTATATTTTTTTAACATAAAATTTTACTTATATAAAATTAATAATAATAAAAAATATACAACCCCCGGTCATTCTTCAAAAATATAGTACAATTCATTAAATATTTTTTATCTCTGTTTAGTTGTTACTGTAAATATATTAATTTATATGTATATACCTCTATATTTAATAATTAATTAATTTATTAATTAAATTAATTAATTATTGGTTATATATCATTGAAAGGCATTAAATTGATTATTGAAATTATTTTGGGATTGCATAAAACCAACATTAGCACCACCCGATATAGAGGTACTACTATTACTATCAAAGAAATACTGCTGTTGTTGCTGATTACTTGGAATGTTTTGTTGTTGATGTGTTGTTTGTTTAACAGGACTTTGCACTTTTAATTGATTCATTGACGGTGCTGGACCCGAATTTTTCGGTTTCCCTGATAATAAATTGTCCAAATCAATATTTATGCTACCAGAATTTTTCCATGTTGATCCTAATGCTGGTGCTGCTAATTTTGATGATGTCAATGCATTTAATTGATTATTCATATTATTATTTACATTATTCTGTTGTGGTTGTAAAATGTTATTACTTGGTTGAAGGACATTTACTGGAAAATATAAAAATATAATATATTAAATATAGACGGACAAGAAGAGATAAAAGAGAAGAGAATATAATAATAAAAAAAAGAAAGAATTTAAATGATGACACAGTGTTATTAAATCTTTTTAGCTTGAGTCACAATAATTCGTAAGACCAACGATTTCGTGAATGGGGACAATCATTTTGGACCTTTTGACAAATGCACTAGTTCCAACATAAAAATTTCCTATACTATAGCTATCTGTCTTTTCAAATTTGCGGACGATAATCTTGAGAATGCTTTGAAATTTTGAGATGTAATATGATAGGTATTTATACATAAATTTACGGGTTTAATTTGGAAGATTAGTGGATATTTTGATATATTCGGTTCTATTTTTATGTTAACATGGCATCATCAGATGAGGGCCAAATTGATGGCATTAAAGAAATGGATTTAACTGACAACAATTTTCTTACTAAGTACAATATTAAACTAGAATTTACGTGTAGAAACTGGCATATTTGGAAGTGGATGGATCGTCTTAAGAAGTCTAGTACCAGTGATAGGGTGTCGAGTCAAGTACTGACCAGAGATCATGAACAATAGCGGTTGTTCGTTGATGCATTCTGCGTGGAAGTCGAAATGATGAACATAGTCAAAAATCGTCATACAAGCAAGAAATGCTAGTATCAGTCGTGCTCGTATGTGTGAGAGAGTGTATTTGTGTCAGATCGAGTGAAGTAAAAGTGACAGCCAGATTATGTATACATAAACGGTTATTCTGTTCGTTGACCTCCTACACTTTTACGTGGAAAAAAAGGTCAACATGGCGATGATGACTAAACACAGCACTAACAAAATACAAAAAAAAAAAAAAAACACACACATACAAAATACAAATCATTTAATTTTAATTATCTTCTTTTAATATATTTAAACTTAATGAATAGACATGATAGCCAAGTTCACGGCATTCCGCATTTGTTTCACAATTTATGATTTTATTTTCCAATGATTCTCCCAACCAATTATTTATTTCCATAATTTCACTAAAATATGTCATACGTAATAAGTCTTTGGGTACGACCAGTAATACAACGGAAATTAATGTTAAAATTGCTAAACGTATTTTCGCCTCATTACTATACCGCAAAATAATGGTCATTTGAAAAATTTCATTTGCCATTTTCATTGCAATTGGACAATTTTTTGCATAAAACATTAATTTTGCAATTGTATGCAAAAAATTTATCAATATTATATTATCGGTATCATATTTTAATGATTTTGATGCAGTTATTAATGTAAATTGTCGTTTACCAAAACCGTATAATAATGGAAAGAAAAATGAACCGGCAACATTGGCAAATTGATTTTTTTTTGCATTTATAAATGGATGTTTAGTTCGTGTCGCAAAACGTCGTGTTTTCATTTCAATACGTTTATTTATGATTTTTTTTGCTTCTTCTATATTATTTAATGCATTTGAAATACATAATTCTTTTCCTGCGGATGATGGTGATGGCGTCGACTTTAACAATGATGATGGCTGCTGTTTTGATAATGTTGTTATCGTTTCGGTTTTTCCACCAAATTCAGTTAAATGTTCACTTTTTCCACTTGACAATTGTTTTGCTGTTTCCGATAAAATGTCTAACATTAATATTTTTTTACTTATTGCATAACCACCAATATCGGTGTGAAATTCTTGACAAATATATTCAGCACATTCTTTTGGATAAATGCAACAAATTGCAATACAATTTATTATACGATATTCTTCAAAATTTTCCATATAGAATTTTTCTTCCAATCCAATAAATGCACGTAATAAATCAATTGCAAGTTTTACATCATTATGTGGCAATTGTTCATTGATTAGTTTTTCGGCTAATTTTATTGAATTTTCAAATAAATCGGCATCATCAACTGTTTCATAGAGTATATCTTTTAAATCTAATAGGTAAATTGGTAATTTTTTCTCAAATGTTTTAACATCATTTGACATATCGTATGGTTCTAAATCATCATCTGAATCTAATTGTTGTTCATTGATATTAACAATTTGTTGTTGATTAGAACAATTATTTGTTGTTGTTGTTGATGTTATTTTTTCTTTAGATTTTTGTGCTCTTTTTATTTTTTGTATTTCATTATTTATTTCAATATTAACAGTATTATTATTATTAGGAATTATGTTCATATTATTTGTTGGATTTTCAAAACAATCTTTAAATGTATTTTCAATAATATTATCAATATCATTTTCAGTATAACTACTCGTATTATTTACTAAATCATTATTAACCGTATTATCATTAATTGAAAATATTGTACGTAAATCAATGATTATTTTCTGATCATTTCTATTGAAACTACTAAAATCAAATTTAAGTTGTTTTTGATCATCAATTTCATTATTAGTGGCATCATTAATTGTCGATGCAGATGATGCAACTGATAATAAACTATTTTCAACATTTTGTAATACATTTAATATTAATTCAGCTGATAACATACCAATACATCGTAATGTACTATTTAATAATTCAATATGATGTGCAACACCAGTAACTAATATACCTTTAATTTTTGCAATATTATCAATTGTAAATAATAATTTTAATTTTTTTATAATTAATAATATTAATTTTGTTATATAAATATGTTGTTGAATTGCAGTATATTGTAAATGTAATTTTGTTGACCAAATTTCTAATAAATTAAAAAGTAAATTCATTAAAATTGATGATTCATCATTGTTTGTTATTTCGGTTAAATAATTAATTAAATTAACTGGTACTGTATTGGTTTCATAATAATTCAATAATGGTATTTTACGTGTTAAACAATATTGCCAATCATTTGATAATTTTATTGGATTATTAATCAAATTTATTAAATTTAAATTATCATTATTTTTAAATAAATAAATTGAAATTATATCAATAGCTAAATGATTTAATTGTAAAAATATTTTATTTAAAAATAATTTAAATGCTAATTGTGATGATGATGACCAAAATGATAGAATTATTAATGATTGTTTTAGAATTTCCGAATTAAAATCAAAATTAAAATTAATTATGATTTTACTGAATAATTTTGTAATAAAAAATTCATTAATTATTACGGTAGATGATGGATTATTGTTTAGATAATTTGAACAACAAAAATAAATTGTTTTTAATAAATTAAACATTAATTGACGACAAAATTGTTTTGGTAGAAATAATTCGGAAATTAATAAACCTTTTGTCTGATTTGCAATTTTATTTGGTAAACTTATTAATAATTGAATTAATTCATTTACTTTTGATTCATTTATAAATTTATTTATTTCATTTTTTTTAATATCATTAACTGGCCGACTATTATTATCGTGATCATCATCATCATTATCAACATTAGTTGAATTGAAATTATCTATTGGTATTGTATTAATACATAAAGAAACAAATGTTGTAAATAAAATGGAATTATTTTTTAATAATTTTTCAAGAATTTTATATAAAATTTTTAATTTACGACATTTTCGTATTGCAATTTCATCTGTACCGCTAATTATTGTTGTTGTAGACGATTTTATTAAATTTGATGTAATTTCTTTAATATTTAATAATAATACTGTTAAAATTTCAATTAAAAAATTACAATTTGGATATTCAATAAAAAATAATTGAAAATATATTTCATTTTCATTAAAATCCATATTTTCATTGGTTGTTGATGGTGGTGGTGGCCAATTATTATCAATTTTATTAATTATTTCCTCTAATATTAATGGATATTCATTTATGGCAAATTCATTCCAATTTATATAATTTTCGGTATCATAATTTAATAAACGTTCTGGTGTTATTGGGCCAGGTAAATATTCCACAAATTCAATAATTAATTTATTTAAATTGTTTTCATCTTTTGATGATTTAATTTTTTCAATACTTCGTAAATATTTCAATAGTTTATTGTGACAATCATTGAAACTTTTATAATATTGTAATGTTATTACTGTAGCTTGTAATTGTTCTGTTATTGTTGATAATTCTGTTGATGGTTGATTTGAAGTTGTTGTTTCAACTGTAATGGGAAAGTTTAAACATTGTTTTTCCACTAATAGTATAAAATGTCTTTAGTTTAGTTCTTGGGGTTTTTTGTTTTGTTTTACACTATAAACTTTAATTCAATGAATTGCTTCTAAATTATTTAAAAAAAAATTTCTTCATGCATATAAAACTAATTTAAAATTTTTTTAAACAATACTATACATTCAGTTTTGATTTAATTTTAAAACGCTAAAAACATATAAAATAATGTTTTTCGAATTATTTGATTGAAAATAGGAGGTACCGACAAACTAGCGTAGAGTACACATGTGCAGAAAGCGAGAGAAGTGATCAAAAGATCAATTGGCCTAGGTATATAACACTCATCCCCAATATTCTCCAGATATTGCACCAAGTAAATATCAAAAAATATCTAGATGGAAAGACATTTGGAATTCGGAAGTCACCGACGCTATCAATGTATGCTTTACAAACCACAACGAACTCTATTATTCCGAAGCGATTCAATGAATGGAATATAGTATATTAAGCTAAAAAAAAGATTATGTTGTGTTCAGTATATGTACTTTTAGTAATTAAAATTTAGAAAAAGACATTTCAAATATGAAATTTCCTTATCTGCTCACATTAATAGAATTACACATTATTCATTGAGGCAGATATTCTGCATCATGATAAAAACACGCTACTGCTCCACTGATACTTAACATAATTATTTTTGTTTTATGGATGCTAATTACATACTATTTTATGTGCATCTCACAGTAATACATATTTGTTCGTATCGCAATAATTTGTAACTCACGTGTACACGTTGTACTGCGTATAATTTTACTTATAAACTTTATCGAGTAGCCTGTGGTAAGTTTGCTGTATCGACACCTAGATGCCTGTGATATAACTCGGAAGTGGTTTCGTTTTTTATTGAGAAAATAAAATCTTTCGGAATATTAATGTCAACTCAAATAAGAGACAAGTTTACATTTTGGCAAGGTATCATATTTATTGTGTGTGGTGTATTGGATAAATTCCAAATTCGTACGTAAGATTAATTACATTTTATCGAAACAATTTGCGATATTAAGATAGAACACTGTGGACACCGAAAAGTCAGCAGAACTAATTCCAGCCGAAATCGAAGTTCAGTGAAAATAATAATTGGAACGTAACGGAATTGCGACAATATAAATATCCGCCAATGATTAATAAATTTCTCAAACATTTTATAAACACGAAACGAACACAAAATATAAATATATGATATGAACTTTTGAAATATGTTACAAATCTTGAAAGTTCATAAAATATAATTGTCACCAGTTACGTAATTAAATTGTTAGTTTACTTTAACGTATGTAACATAAAATTATTTTAAATACTGAAATAAAATTATTTAAATACTTAACAGCTAATTAAAGAAAATATATAAAAAAAGAATTACCATTTGCAGAAACAGGCGAATTAAAATTAATACCACCAAAATCTGATAATAAATCTGTTGCTGATTGTTGTTGTTGTTGTTGTTGTGATACTAAATCAACATTAACATTGCCAAATAAATTTGAATGTCCATAAAGTGTTGGCGAATTTAATGTCGGTGTCGTTGATGCACCAAACAATAAATTATTACTATTGTTTGTACTTGGTGTTTGGCCAAATGCAGCAAAATCAGCAAATTCATCCTTTTTATCGTGATTACCTATTAAGGCATTACCGCCACCATTGCTACCGCTACTAAATGCACTGGCAAAATCTCCAAAATCATGATTCTCTTCTGATCTTGGATTAAAATCGTCATCGTGTTTGATATTTGTTGGTGAATTTGCGGCTGGCGGTGAACATGTTTTAAACACATCTTCTAATAAATCGTTTTTATTTACATTATTATTTTTTGTGACGTAATTATTATTATTGATATTATTATTAGTATTATTATTATTTATTGAAAATAAACCTTCTTCCGCATGTGTATTACGATGTGTTGGTGAATTAATACCTAAATCATTTCGACCAAAATTTGTAGCTGCTCCCATATCAATTTTTTTACTTTGTTTTATAGCTGCTGCACTTTTTATTTGTTGTTGTTGCTGTTGTTGTGATTGTGGTGTTTGATGTTGATTTTGTTGTTTAGCACTTACACTAAGATTTATTGCTACAGGTTTTTTCTCCTTTTCAATTGATGACGATGAAATCCGTGTAGGACTAGGCTGTTCTTTATCACGATATCTCCTAATAAATGTGGTAATGAAAACAATAAAGTATTAAATAATAGCATTTTATTTTTAAATTATACATAAATGTATCTCCTTATTATTACCTCGTTGATGGAGGATCGGTTGATTCATTTTCTGAATCTTCCCTTTCACCATCATATTGATAATCATCTTCATATGTGTCTTTTGATCGACGTTCTGAATCTGCATTGTATAATGAAAAAAAAAAACAAATAATGTATACACTTAGTGAAAACTCAATAGTGAGCATGTTACAAATTTAGTTAAACTTTTACTTATGTTTAAAATTATGCAAAGGACAATCTTTATTTGAACGTTTGTTGCTGTAAAATAATAATTGTTGGTACATATAAAGTAATCAAGATGATGAATGAAGTGGCCGCTTATCATCTGTCCATCTTTACCACTTTATTTTTAACTAACACGAGTTATGTCAATAAGTAAAATGAGCTGAAATACTTGAATCCAAATTACTCAGTTGACAAATTTGATTGATATTTATTTGGGTTGACATTTGATGTATCATGCATTTTATTTTTTCCTTTTTACAGAGAAAATCTCTCAAATTATGTCTATACAATATTAAACTCAGAAAAATCGATAAATTATGCATTAATTCAATAAAACCGATATCATAATCACATAATCTCAACTTAACATTCATTCAATTTATAATGTGTTCTAATCAAATAATTACAATAATGTTACGCAACGCCGTTTTTTTTTTTTTGTTTATTTAATTTTTAAGATTGACTGTTTGCTTGTTTTATTATCTTGAAATATAATTGAAATATGATATTTCAATTTGATAGGTACTTTAAAAAATGCAATTTTATCTTACTTTTTTATATGTTTATAAAATAATAATAAAAAAATAATAACAATATACTTACACCAATTTCGATCGCTGTTATCATTTTTCTGTCCCCTGTCACCCTCTCGATCTCGGTCACTATATCTATTGCTATCGTCTCGTCGATATGAATCCCAATTATCATTATAGGAATTAGTACCCATACCCATACCCATACGCATACCCATTGCTTCAGAACTCATACCGATATATTTATCTTTATTTTTCTTCGCTTTTTTTCTCTCTTCTCGTAATTTATCATCATCTTGTATAAAGTCAATTAAATCACGAACCTATTATGAAATAAAAAAAAATAACAATAAAATAATAATAAAAACAATGAACATATTAAAAAATATAATTATTTTATTTTACATTAATTGCCCAAAAACACAATAAAATAATAATGTCCATAATACGTAATTTTGAAAAAAATATTTATGTGAACAAAATTAACAAAAATGTTTAAATGCTATTCAAACATCTGTGTAAGTATTTATTTGTTAGATAAATAAAATATATGAACATATTTCACTTATTATTAATTTGATGATATTAATTACCTTGTGTCGTACATTAATTCCCTGATCTTTACCAGTCTCATCGGTGAATGTATAATTTTCTAATGATCTTAAATCATAAATATGTTCTCTAGCTGATGTTACAACTCTTTCAGAACCATTTCTAACTAAATAGTTTAATAGAAGCAAACTCTGAAGGATAAATGTTTATACAAATTTAATATACCCAATACAAAATTATCGACCGTAAATAAAAAAAAAAAAATTTACTTTATATGTTCTTCTCCAATTTGTTTTATTATCTTGTAACATACGTTTCCAAAGCATTGACATAACTTCGGGAAAATGTTCATAGGTAAATGTGGCATGAGCTAATTCTTGCATTAATGGGCCTGTTGGACCCCATGCTTCATCATTTGTTGCTTCCCGAACTTTACCTTCAATTTCTGTATAGTTCATAACAACATTTGTACTGAAACAAAAAATAAAATAGCAACATACAAACAATTGTTTTAAAAGTTACAAAATAAAATTCAAAAGAAAGTTGATTGATATTCGCAGGTTTGTATATGCATGCCATATTTGGAATATTTAAGCTTAAGGCGAATTAGTTATACATGAAAAACGGAAATATTATGCACTACAATAAATAAGTCAGAAATAAAGTATAGCTGTTTATGTACATGTATGATTTATAAAATTCAATTGAAATTTAAATTTATAGTTAATTGTATCTCGATAGATCATATAAGTAATTTGCCATTATAATTGTTCTATTGTCAATTATACGTAGATTCAGAATTTTCATAAACTTAAATGAACATTTAAGTACCAAGTTGACAAAAAAAAAAATCTAGGACTTGCCACGACGAATGGAGTTCGTTCAACTCTATTACAATGGGAAAAAATTAGAAATTATATTACCACGTACCCACAGATTTAGAATTTTATAAACGTAAATCATTATTTTACTTAATTAATTCTGACAGTTGCCAAGCACATGGTTTACGTTAAACATAACAGAATAGAGCCATTGTGACTGCTGTACTTTTTTAGAACACCGAATGAGCATTAGAATAACAGTTGGTATATGTATATATTAAAGTCTGGTAGAATATTAAACAGAATATGGATTTTAATTATATATTTAAAATTCACTTGCGTGTGGAATGTGGCACGTAGGATCATGTCGACGAGGTTTCGTCTTTATCCGTACATAACCTAGCAGTTTAACACATCGATTAGATAATTGAATAAGTATTGAATAATAAGATCAATTATAATTTTAAATCAAAGTTCATATAACTTCATCAAATTATACTTGTATATTGACACAACCATAATTTTATTAATTCGAAGCACAGTTATTTTATTCTTATCAAAAAATGCTAAAAATCATTGTAATTATAATTTTATATGCAATTCAATATAAATTGTTGTTGTTCTTGTATATTTTTATTTATTTCGTTATTTCAGTGATAAATATGAAATAAAGATAATGAATTGAAATTTTCTTTTTACCTTTCGAAAACATGAATACCAGTCGCTCTTATCTATTCTTATAACTTTTGAAAAATAAAAAATGAAAAGAAAAAAAAAAAAAAAAAATCGGAGCGATTAGATAGTTTTGGTGTCTTAATTTTTTTTTACAGGTAAGTAAATAAAAAAAAAGATATGACGACGGTTCGATGAATTAAATGGTAAACAGAGCGAGCGGCAATATTAATTTGATGAATGGAATTTAATTTAATTGAATAATTATTTAAGTTAAACAATTTACAGACAACATTATATATGATATATCCAATAATCATATGACTAAGGCCAAGAATTCGATACAAATTTCATCCGTTGATTTATAGACAATGGACAATGGAATGTGTTTCATTTAATTCAAACTTGTTCGTTATAAGACAAAAGCGATATGATGCGAGATTTTATACAGTAAATATCAATACATTAAGATTAAATAGCAAACACCATGAATATCTGCAGAAATGGAAGCAATGAACAGATTAATAGGTCAATCAAGGCAAGTGAAATTATTTTGACGAAGCGGTGATATCGTAAAATACGTACTTGATTGAAATCTGCTGGGAAAATAGCAAACCCAGATCGTGAACAATGGCGGTTGTGTGTTAACGTCTTATGTTACCATGTGGAGTATAGCTCGTGATAATGATCAGTGTTACGATATACAAGATGGAAACTTATTGTGAAGAAATAGTGTGAGATGCACGAGTGTTAAGACTAAAATAAAAAATAATGCATGGAAGATGGAGAAGAAGATTTGAATTTATTGTAAAGACAAGGAGGCAACGCTTTTATCATTTTATTAATTTGGAACAAATTCAGTTTTATGTTCGCTCTTATATAAACAGGCCATTGAACTTAACATAATAAACTAACTGAAGTGCTCGAATAAAAGCAACGTAATTTCAATGTCTATTTACCTTCACATGTGGTTCTATTGA
>JANSTX010039318.1:0-13004 GCA_027564355.1 Penthetria funebris | reverse complement strand
AGCCATTTCTGTTAGTGACATCAAATGGCCACTAAAAATTACCATAATTTGAGATTTATCGAATGACAAGTGTAGAATAAATTCAGTACATTGGTGCATAAATCTATAGTTACTTAGTTCGTTGTTATGATACTTTTCACTTGGTCGTCAGACGTCAGAACAATCACTCGAGAATTTAACTGAAAATATTTGTCAAGCTATGAGCCCATTATTTAATGCACAAATTTCAAGTTACAAATGCTTCTAATCACTCAACATAACAGAAAATACTATTTTAAATATTATTACTGCTATTTTAAAAAAAAAAACAATTTTCAATCAGAATTTCTATCATGATTCGTATTAAAATAGCCTTATTGAAGTATATAAGTCCTGATATTTCTCTCATTATTTCACTATTTTCTTATGAAAAACATCCAATAGTGAAATTCAAATATGTTAGATAATTGATTTTTTTTAAACAATTTGTCGACTCTGCATTATTGCCTTAAATTGTTTATGAATTAATTAACTGAAATTAGTGCAGTGTGATTTGAGTGGAGATTAGTAATTGTAAAATATGTATGTTTATATGTTATATTTGTTTTAATATTTGTAAAAAGTGTTTTCGCTATCAGAAACTTTAATGACATGAATTTCTCAATCAGAAACGGTTCAAAAAGTGTTTATTACCAACAATCGTACAAACCGCAATATTTCATCAAATATCACGATCAGAAAATTTGATCTCAAAATGTCGACAGAAGTTGATTGTTCTAATTCTAAAATCATGTCTAAGATACTCACTCAGTGAGTAAGTGCTATAGCATTTTGAATGTATCAAAGTAAATAGTGTTTAAAAAATTAGTTAGATTTGCCGCTGAAAATAAATTGGTAAAAATCAACTTGATTTACAATTTCAGTGAAAATAATAAAAATATTGTAGTTCAGTAACAAATCTAAATTTTCAATAAATTCATTTCATAGCAATTGCACTTCATTTGTCGACGGGTTTAAAAAAAAAAAAAAAAAAAACAATCTCAGCAACAAAGTATAGATTGTTTGGGATTTATGCACACAACTGTATTGAAATAATCAAATGTATAACCGGCTAATTATAATTGATCCTATATTTTGCGCTTGGTTAATTTTAATTACAATTTCTTGGTGTTCATATTGGGATGTTACATGCATATTTGACACGACAAAAGAACATCGTAGTGTTGCGTCAAGGCACCCTTGAGATGTAAAGATTAAGATGATGACAGTGGAAATAAGAAACCTAAAGTATTTTTATGTACATTCAACACTGAAGTAATTTAAAGTTAATGTAATCATAAGCTTATCTGTTATAACTAAGGTTTGTAATATTATTTTATTTGATTAAAGGGTAACTGCAGCATAAAAAAAAAATCTATGTAAAACTATATAAGACATTGATTGTTACATATTGTCCTTGCCGTTCACACAAGGATACTGTAAAGACAATTTTACTATTTTCTTCTTATAGCACATATTTTACAATGTGACATGATTATCTTTTATATAAAAACATATTTTATGTTAATTTATTCATTATTGTAATATTTTTTTCAAATATATGATGATCAATATTGGGCTGAGATTATTTTAAATTTGAATTAAATCATCTACACTTTAATTAAAATGTAGTGCACTTCCAACGGAATTTTTACATCGATTCGTAACAATTGTTGAAACACGGTTCCATTACTATGCACAGGAATTTCAAAATACAATCTATAGATTGATTACAAGTTGCATGAAAGATACACCATTCTTGTCTACAAATTGGACAATCACATCAAGCATTTGAAGAAGACAAACATATTGGTTGAACCATAAAAGTAATAGAAACGAAACTGGATTATAATCCTCAGTGACAATACTATTTGAGATCAATATCGAAAATGAGGGCATACAGTTTGACAAATCGTATTATTCCGCAAGGGTATCAAAATATTAGATGAAGACGTTAGAACAAATTCATTTTAATTCAAAGAGATTATTATTGAAAATAAAAATGATTTCATATGCAAAAAATAACCAGATTGATAATAATAAAATACATGTATTTGAATTGCACTAGGTCATTGTCAACTTTGCCAATTGGGATGAAATTGATGGTTACGTTTCTCACACATTGCCACATTGAATGTCTACTGTATGTAATTAGGAATTGTAGGCTGCCATACTCTATTATGACATAGCAAATTATAATAAATAAAAGCACACAAGATAAATAGGAACTTAAAAAAAAATAAATTCATCATCAAAGGATTTTGGGTTCGTGTGTCTATTAATAATACAGTTGAGTGCAGTATGCAATACATTGTAAATTTTAGTACATCGTGAATAAAATACTGTATTTTGATTACATTGAGAGTGATGAAAGAAGTTTGTAAATTTTTGTTTAACTTAGGAGTTCCGAAATGCTCTTGAATAGTATCAGTTTTCCACCATTTACTGTATGTTTTTATAATACCAATTTGTCTAATGATCTAATCAATATTTGATATACTAAACATATGTGCATATTCTAAGTACAACCTGCTAAAAAAACGTTCATATTTAGAACATAGAGGTACATACTCGTATTTTACACAAATATTACATTTACTATTCAAGAAGATAAATAATTCCACATTTTCTTGGTTTTTTTTAAAAACTACATTGCGTTTATATATATATATATATATATAAATTTTCAGTATAATACCATTCTTTCTTAGTACACACCAAAAGCATATTTCTTTTTATATATAAAATACATAATAAATATAAGTATAAAGACCAAAATTCATTACATTTATAAAAACAACAAGACAAAAAAAAATTCAAAGGACATATAATTGCCCTCTTTATAATTGAAATTAAAAATTTAAACCCAAAAGAAATTGATAGAAGTATTTTGTTTTTTTTTTTTTGGCAGCAAACGACGATGGATATGAGGTTTTTCCCTTTAATTTAGATAAATTGCTGAATTTATTAGAACCTTGAAAATTATAGTGAATGTTGTGTCATTAAACTCCGTTAAAGTAAAATGCTATTTTTATTCATTGTTTTACCCAAAATAAAATAAAAATTTACATACTTCTACAATTTACTATTACGTACTTCAATTTATATTTTCAAAAAATTATACACCATCATTAACAAATTCACATTTTTGACATATCTCAAGAAATTACCTTCTTGATTGGATATGATGAAAAAAAAAATGTATTAAATACATTAATGAAATATCAGTTTTCATTAAGACCTTTTCTAGATGACCAAATAGGTATGTTATAAGGACAGAGGGATGATACAATTTTGTACGTATTTTTACTTTTTTTTTTTTTATTGATATGTACAATAAATAAGACATTTGTTAAAATCCAATCAGTGAAAACGAAAATAAATGAGTAGAGTGGTCAAAGTGAAGTAATATCAAATCCTCATTAAGGTTAGATACATTTTAATTAAACTTCAATTATATTTATTAGATATATTAAATATATAGAGTGAAATTAAAGTACATAATCGAAAATAAGCAATCAGTTAATTTAATTTTGAACTCAAAATCGTAGAAAATCCAACCAGTCATGCACCACCTCTAGTGTTAGTTAAGCATATGTTAACCACTTGTAATCGAGTTACAACAATGCGTGGCGGTAGATGACTTCAGTAATATCGATGATACTTGGCTATGCCATTCGCAATCAATCACTACGACACAATATCGTACTTTAGATAATACAAACAATTAATACAATAAAAGTCACAACAATTGGAGATGATTGTTGTGCATAAATGATTTACTAAAGGATGCTGCGAATAATCTATTATTAATATTCGGAAAAAATTTAATATTATTTCCTACACACGTAATTTATGTTAATAAAATATACTAACAATATAAATCCTGATATTGAAGAAGTACAGCATAGAATTTCACATTATATTATGTTTATTTAAAGGAAAGGAATATATACTTCAAATGAAAAAATATACCAAATAAATGTTAATGCATATATTCGAATATGTGACTCTCTTTTATAAGATATAGTAAATATAAAAAAAAAATAAATTTGAAACAACACTTTCTTCAAATTAAGATAAGGCTAACCCTTTTGGTTTATTATTATGTCCTTTCTATATATGAGCATTAAAAGAAAGTAGCAAATAGAAATACATTATTTGTCATATATCTTTCTTTATATAACTACATATATACATATATATTATACCTATGTCCAATTATCCTGAAGATATAAAAATAAAGATTCTAAATCCTGAATTGACATTTTTTTCCCTCATCTTCTTTGTATACAACTGTTCATTTAATATGGTTGTATCATCAAAAGGAACCGAATTATTATAGAATATATATATATATATCTATATATAAGTAAAAGGTACAAACTTAAATTAATTGTCTTAAATACATTAAATAAATTCATGTATGACTAAATTAGTACCTATACTTATTTATAACTTATATACAAGATCTTATTTATTCCAGTGGTTTTCTATGTAAATTCTATAGAATGGTTTAGAGAAAGTTAAATTAATCATTAATTTTAAATAAAAGAATATAATGACAATTTATCTATAAGACATAAAATGTACATTGTAAAATGTAAATTATAATACCAATTTGAAAAGTTTAAACGAAATAAGTTAGTTGTTCCAGAAAACGTACCAGCAGATCTTTGGAATAATCTGAGTGACTTAGTTTTCAATGGTTGATAAATATGTCACACACATTAAAAATAAAGCGCAATGTATTATGTACACTAAACTATGTAATGTAATGAACATGTAATCAACCTTTTAAATTCGGTATTGAAGTTCACAACGGCAAAACATTATCATACGCTGCTATATTATTGAAAAATTTTCAATTTTTGTCATCATTTATAATGGATGAAAGTGGAACACTCTCCAAAAGTAAAGGAGAAGGTATATGAACATATTGTTCGACCAGGTAATAAATTACCAGTCCTGAGTGTTATGTTGGTAAAAGAGACAATTATGCATTAATTACACAACCGAGATGAGAATGTTTAGATGGTCATCTAGAGTACCATTGAAAATTAGTATTAAATTCAACTATATTGTATGTAGTTTAAAAGAGCTAAATATTGGTAATATTGTAAGAAAACGTTACCGCTCCCAGAAGCTACGTATTTATCGGTTATTTGAACGGATAAAATGCAGAGAGTGACAATACACAATACCACGAAACTGGTAAACTTTGATTATAGTTGTTTTAATGTGGTATTTATATTGGTAACGGCAAATTACCATCATAATGCAGGTGTGTTATTGAAAATATATCGATTATGATTTTTATATTAGTGCATATACGGAATTGCGATATAATTTGTCGTTTATTTTTGTTGCTCAAAATACCATTAATTTCTAAATGTATTGATTAACTTTTATAGTTATAAGATGATGTAAAGTTGGTTGACTAATTTCATTGTCTAACTTACGATTACTATCCACAGTTTGCCATTCGTTAATATAAAATTCAGTATTCATCCGCACAGGAGACTAACAACATGGTATTATTAATGAATAATAAGTGAATAGAAATTACTTTCTTACACAAGACTAATGTTAAATAAATTATGTAATTATCAGCATTGAACATTGAACTGTAATGAAAATTTAAAAAAAAAATTAGTAAATAAAAAAACAACAGCTAAATATGTAGCCCATATTGGAGAATAGAGAACCCTATTGCAATTTCAGTGTGTATATATTTATAAAGGCAAAATTCATCGAAAAACCTACAATGAATACATTATAATCATTCATGATAATGTTCATCCCATTTAAGGTCACTAATGAACGTATGCATTCCCAAACTAAATTCTTTTTTGTGTATATGAAATTTGAAGGACAATTTCCATTGCAAATTGGTGTTGAGTTTCAGTAGCTACGTCCAGATATATGTATGTCGCCATTACTTTCAAAACGAAAGCCATACACTGTCACACTATAACGTAATTCCCTCACACAATGAATCACGGTGTAGATTTTAAACCTTGAATAGGGAATTAAAAAGTTGGCCCAGTAAATTTAGATATATTAATCTAATCAATAAAAACTAGATAAAAGTAAAAGATAGTATAAGGTCACTGATAAGATTGCATATTGTGGTAGTTTACAAACTATAACTAAATTCTGGTAACCGTTATGGTTATGGCGTTAAATTCGTCAATTTAATAATTAGACAGGTGCATTAACACTATAACCAGAATGATAGACATAACAGTAAAACAACGAATTAAAAGAAAATTCTGAGTATCGAATGTTGCTTCTAATATTTTTTTTTTTTTTTCTAATTTTTGGTAACAAAACTAGGTGAATATTATAAATAGTATTTTTGTAGATAAGTATGAAGATTTCTATAATTCATCGATCACACTGAAAATAGAGAATTGTGAGAAAAAAAAAAAATTTAAACAAAAGGACGCTTCCTCAATTCCAAAGTCCAAATGAAAAAATGTTTTTTTTTTTTTTTTTGTTGTATACACAAATTTAACAAAAATATTTTCTAATATAATATATAATTAAACAACTAATAACTTACCAATTATTCGACATATTGCATTATTATAATGTTAATTATTCTTTTCTATCACTAAAATAGCACTATTTAAATTATAAATTAATTAATTTCACTTTTATATCATAAGAACTAAAACAAAAACACTTCCACGCATTGCGAATACTGTCAAAGGAAACAGTAGTGACATAACGCTAGTTGTGCAACGACAGTACCTAAAATGCTGATGGGTTTACACGTTAAAGTATAGTAAAGTATAGTACTAGATCGAAATTTGATATTCAAAAATAATTTGTAAAATTTCAAATGGAATTATGAAATATTGCGCAAATGTTGAATATGTCAAATAAATAAATAGTAAAGTATAACATTTATGCGCAAAAACAAATATAAATACTTATACGCAGCTGAAAATAGAGCATATATTCGCCACATTGCGAATAGAGTGCGTTAGGTAATTAAAAATATAATATTATAAACTAGTGTTTGAAAAATTTCAAATTTGAAAAATTTATTTTTTTTGCTAGTTTTTTTTTTTCATAATCTAGTACTAAGATTTTTTTTACCAATTAAAAAAAAAATTGACAACATGTAAATGGAATGTCAGTGGTTGAATTGTTTTTATTTATTTTTTTCTTTTGTTTTCATTCAAATTATAACTTGTGTTTGCTTGTGTTATTGAAACATGTTTAATAATAAATTGTGCAATTAAGTTTTTAATTAAATGATGAATAGAATATAAATGTTCATGCCGATATTATAAAGTTAATTCACTTGTTTATGCAAAAGTTACCAATTCTAAGCAAATAAAATTGGGTAATTACACGAGGATAATTTTTAGATTAGTTATCATTTTATTGTTTTCCGTTGAATTTTATAATATGTATTACATTATCATAAGGGTAATTAATGAATATTATTAGTTAATTATAATATAAAGAACAATTGTACAATTGTAAGTAAAGTATTATAAAGAGTTACTATCAATCAGTCCGCATCGGATTTCAAGAATAGAATATGATATCACCTGTTATCATACTGTTTTAATCTATTTTACTATTGAAAAGCAGTATGCATTATCTACCTATTTGCCAGGACAATTATCTATATATATCTATGTCCATATTTTGTTGCCTTTACTGCATCCAATAATATGTTACAGGACAATGATTTTGTTTGCAATTAAAAAACGATTTATAATTGAGCACAAAATCACATACATGACTTACTGCAGTAAGTTGAAAATGTATCTGCAACAATTAATGCCAAATTAAATTGCTTTAATTTTAAACGTCTTTATCCTTTTGGTATGTCTTCTTCTGCCCTAATCTTCTTCTTTGACTTATACCCTATTCACGTATCCAAATACTTAACCGTATGCTGTTCTCATGTATCAAATGAAATAACAATGAATTTACTATAAATCACATGTAATAAATTTTTAATTAAAAAGGGAATTTATGATAATTTGAATGTAGATCATATAATTAGATCATTTATGGTGATGTCAATGAAGAATCGCAATTGTGAAAAACTGATACATATTGTCAGCTATCCTTAAATAAAGCACTTTTAGTAACATATCTAATGTCATGCATAATGTTACGCTTCGAAGTCGCAAATGACGGCATTTCGATGTTAATTTGCCGTTTCAAATATGCATGTAACATCAAAGGTTAATTCAAATAACTATTATTGAAATTTGCCAACTGGAAAATATAGGATCAATAATAATTCTCCAGTTATACATTTGAATATTAGAGTTGTGCATAAATCACTAGCTACCTAGTTTGTGTTTTCGAATTGTGTTTTTAACCAGTTGGCAAACATGACATTAGCACTATCTTTTTAGCCTCGAAAAGACGCTATTACTGACATAACCGTGACCGTATTACCAGTGACACCGCGTGGAGGTTGAGCAACCTCGATCTTAGTCGGTCACTCCATTTGTCACATGCATAGTGATAATGGTATTTATGATGTCTAGTTTATATATGCATTGATAGCTCAACTTATGATTTTATGGTTACCCGACAAAAATTATAATATTCATAATTTCTATATTTTCTCAGCTTTGGACGATTAACATATCTACATATAGTTCCAGTATACTATCGAATTTATTTATGAAATGTTTGTTTAACTGAATATCTTCGCACAAAATTTTACCGAATTATTAAAATTTTAACTAAGTATAATTTTCTCATCATATTAACAACTTGCCATTTCAATTCAAACAACTATGATTGAAATTTACCAAGTAGATAATATAAGATAAATTAGAATTATCTAGTCATTAACATAATCTTGTTAATCTCAACCAATAAATGCCATTACTGGCATATATCTTGATCCAATTGATGGGGCTATACTGGGTGATGTGTTAAGTAATTTAGTTTACCATAAAATACATACATAGATTTCTTGTTCTGTTGATGACTAAATCTGAACAATTATACTACAAGTGATGATCATCGCATTTGTGTCAATAATTACTAGTCTTACAACAATTTTGATTTTGAATCTTTTCTAATCAAATATTCATTTAATTTATTAGATTTTACTTTTATTTTTATTTATCCATGAATTATTACATCAGATTCATGATGGTATTTACTATATGAAAACGAAGACCTTTATATAAATGTAATTAAAATGTAATCGTTAAAGCTAAAAAAAAAAAGATTTTATTGATTTTAAAAAATCAAACTCAAAAATGTATAGAAAGTGATGGTCGGTCTTCATATGATAAAAGTATTATGGCTCTAAATATAATAAATAAAAATAACTTAAAATGTAATATTTGATTGAATTTATTCAATTGAGGAGTTACTTTGAATTTCGAATTTTATAGGATATTTTATTCTTGTGCATTCAAAAGCACCTTTACAAATCTCAACAAACATTTTTCATTTGACATTAAATTCTATAATTTCTTCAAAAAGATTGTTTCTAATTGATGAACATTAAATTTTCCATTATTCTGCCAAAAGCGATTAGAATTCTGATAAAATGATGTACAAGTTTAAGTGTTGGAGCCCGCATTGAAACTTATTTCCTATTGAATTTAATTCATTTTAAGGGATTATCCGAAAATGTCAATGAACATTCCGTTATTAATTAACAACATTATTAGTAAGTATATATAATTTCATACTGTACCACTACATGGTGATGATGATGATGATGAGAGACGATGATAAAGATGATGATAATGGGGTGAAAGTTGGTACGAAAACTAGGTAACTGTTAATTTATGCACCACTCTACTGAAATATCGATCAAACAGTGATAAAATGAAGGTCAAATTTAATACTAGTCTACTATTAGTTTAAATTAAAGGACTATAATCTGTTGATTATTAAAAACAAATAAAAGCAGATAATACCGAAAACTTGTAAAGCATGTATAGTTTATGAACAGAATTTAAAGTATCTCATGGACGGTGGATACAAATATAGACTCGATGCAAAAATATATTGTGGACAGTTACGAGATATTTAATTAATATTCTTGGGAATACTAAACAAGCACGTATAATTCTTCTACAACTAAAATCCTTTAACTGTATATATTAACACAATGGATAATCTGTTGTTTCGGTGCATTCTAATTCAAAGGGAATCGTCTATCGATTTCCAAAATTTTTCTTTAAATTTATTAATGATCTTTGAAATATTTATTTTATTGTAGGCAATATCCTAACATTATTTACCTTCATTATTTCTACATATGATGTCCTTAAAAAATTATAAATTAAATTATACACATGTCCCTGAAGTTAATTTTTAAAACATGACTTTGATTGAATATATTTTGTACAAGAAGGTTTTCTAATATTTATAAATTCCCAAAAAAGGATCAAGTATTCAATTTTATCAATATGTCTGTTTAATTTTGTTTCGGTAATATTATTACTAAATATCCTTTCTTTGTACTACAAATTTTAAACTTTTATTAACAGAAACACAAAGAATTTTTCGATTTATATATACGTAGGGTAATATTAATATTATATTTTATTATTAAGTCAGTCCTTAAGGTAAACGGCGATGTTTTATATATAAGAAAAGAAAAACATAAGTAAAACCATGTATAATTCATTTCATTTAAAAAGGATTCTTTTATTTTGTTTCTGGGCATATTACAATATTAAAAAGTTGAAATAAGAAAAACGTTCCCATCACCAAATAAATAATTTATACATCACTCTTGATCCATATAGATAGACCCCATATACATCTGCCAAACATCTACCCTTAAAGATTTGCACATTTTTCGAAAATACAATATTTTATTTATGAATTTTTTTTTTTTTTTTCATTTATTTAATAAATTTTATTACGAATTCCATTAATTTAACTTTATTTTTATAACAATATTTTGTTTATAAATTAATTTTTTCCTTCTTGTAAATCATGTGAAAATGGACAAAACTTTCATATTTTGTTGAATTCAGAAAATATTTATAAGTAGGTGAATGTTGATTCACCTGTTTAAATAAATACATTCTAATGTTTTTATATTTAATATTTTCTTTATGTTATTTTAAAATAATAAATAATATTAAATATTATTCTATATGATATACAAGGGATTAAACATATACAATCGGTAACATGTCTGCAAATATTATTATTATAACCACAATATGTCGATTATCTTTACCATTTACTAAGTGCAGTGAATGGGAAAATGAAAAATTATTTATTTTTCCTCATAAAAAAGAAAAGGGTAAATGTAATACGAGAGAAAAGTTTTCACTGATTTTCTTATTTATTCGCATCTATTTGATTTATACAAATAGATGAGTTATTTACAAATAGTTGATCAAATAAGAAAATATGGAAATATACCTTGTTTCAGGAGGTAAAAACTCATATGAGTAGTGTCTCGCATCATTGGTAATATTCAAAATCATATTCATCATATTATGAATTTCAAATCTGTTCATTACATTATAATTATAACGTCAAATTGTCATTTCACATGCAATTTGTATGTATAAATTCTAAAGCGGATAGTATCAATCAACGTCAGTATCAATCAACGTCGAGATCAATTAACGCCGTGGCATAGTAGTGGATAGGTTGCAGGGTAACCATCATCAAACGTGATATTAAACTATACTAGGTATTTGATTCATTTGAATTAATCACACTAGGAAGCAAAGTTTCACTATTGATAGCGCATCAATCCCAAAATGCCTCTATGTTAGTAAATTAAATTCAGGATTGTGAATGAAAATGTCCAATATGTATACGAAAAATGAATTAGATCTGTATTTACAACAAAAGGAGATTGCTAAATCAAATATGTATATTAAATTAGGGATTATGTATATTGGGAAGTCAGATTTTTTCAACTCGGACTGCTGAAATGTGTATATATGCATTCTAATTTGTTGATTTTACTATTTAATTTATATTTTTGATGTATTTTTATTCTCAATACTCATTACCTAAGTTATAAGAATTCAATATTTCAGATACGCTGGTCGTCATTACCATTATTTCTTCAGTAACTTATGATTTTTTACATGGATTGTATGTCCATTAACTTTTTCTTACTTCAATTGCTTACTTCAATGTGCAAGTAATTATTATAAGGAAAAAAATGTATTAAATTTAAAAAAATTTCTCTTATACATGAACCACGAACCACTAGATAATGCTTTCAGGAAAATAAATGAAAATTTGTATAATTCATAAATTTACGCTAAAACTGCCTTATAATAAGGTTATACCTTAAATTAATTTCCTGAGAATTAATGGTTTCTATAAAATGTAAATCTCATCGAGAAAAGCAATAGCATAATTTTTATAAATTTTTCCATTACAAGTGCATTTAGACATATTTTGCCGGAAAAGTGTTTTATATTAAAAGAAAAATTGTTTACATTGAATTTTACCTTTCGATTTTTTATTTTCTTATTTTTATTGAATCATATTTTTTGCACAAATGTTTTGCTATATTTTAGGATAGATAATTTTAAATACTATAGTATACATAATTAGTTACAATAAATCTTGAATGAAATAGATTTCGATTGAATAACTACATATAAAATAACTTGATGCCGATCAGTAGAGGTCATAGTATATATAATCGATACAATTTCTATGGTCTGCAACCTTCAATAATTGAGGTATGATTATTTCGCAAATATGTATAATATAAAATATATAATATAAGAAATAATTAATCTTAGTATCCATGGTAAATATCAACTCGATCCACAATTAACATACTGACTTTAAGTCAGTATCTTCTGCTTCTATCTAGCGCTACAACCCCGGCAGGGTCTTGGCCTTCTCCAACATCCTTCTCCAATCAGACCTATCTGCAGCCAACAATCTCCAGCGTCGAACCTGAAGAAACTTTAAATCATTTATTACTGCATCTTCCCACCTGGACTTTGGCCTCCCCGCTCTTCTCCGTC
>JANSTX010039317.1:11228-30098 GCA_027564355.1 Penthetria funebris | reverse complement strand
ATTTTTTTACTATCGTAAACATCTCATTAAATAGAGAACACGGGATTAGGTGATACGAACAATAATGAAATTTTTGCAGAAATGTGCAATAATCATAACCTGGTGATTGGCACATAACAATTAGTAGACATAGCTATAAAGGCGCAGGTGTTTCAAGTGACCACTATTTAACTATTGAACAGATAAAATTAAAATGTATGGCAGGCATAAGGAGACCACCTAGAACTGCGTGAAGTCTAAGCGTGGTTAAGTTTCGTAAGAAGTGGTAAGACAACGGTAGGCAGGCGATTTAGCGAAACAATTGGCATGTGACAGCGTTCGACAAGACTGGAACAGCAACGCGATGGATCAAAAGAATCTGCAGACACAATATAGTCAAGTGGACAAGGATGATGGATAAAAGTGTTAGGCAGAATAGGCGTACCTTTTTTAAAAACATTTCGGTTTGGGCACAACTCGCTGCAAATGCAAACAACATGAGGGAGACTTACCGACTGGTAGGCAAACTAACTGGACGGTTCTTTAGAACTGAACTTCCAATTCAATCTAGGAACGGTTAGCTGATCTCAAATGATATTCAGCAAATGGAAAGAAGAACTGAGTACTTTTGTGAGCTACCGAATAGGCCCGAAGTTCAGGTTGATCGGAGTCCGGTTGACATTAAAATGAAAGGGCGGTAGAGCGACCGGTGTTGATAACATGTAACCAAAATGTTAAAAGTGAACTTTGCATTGCATCGGTATTTGATTCTATTATTTGTGCAGTTAGTCTGATGATATTCCACAACATTATGGAAAGAGGTGTTAATAATTAAGTTGTCGAAAAGGATTACTTGTGTATGCCAGAACTGGCGTGGTATCACTTTGTTGCGAACACGATTAATAAAGTTATGGTTATTATCGTGCACGACAGGATCAGTTCAGTTTTGCAACTGGGTATGCAAAAGGAACAGGTAAATTTGAAGTCT
The DNA here is from genome assembly GCA_027564355.1 of Penthetria funebris. Classification (NCBI taxonomy): domain Eukaryota; kingdom Metazoa; phylum Arthropoda; class Insecta; order Diptera; family Pleciidae; genus Penthetria; species Penthetria funebris. The sequence goes on along the minus strand of JANSTX010039317.1, from coordinate 29,131 downwards.
GTTAAATTTTGCACACATCATATCAATAAATTACTAATTATTTTTGAGCGTTACCAAAGATGCACAACGACTTTCTACATATTTCATCCTCAGATACGAAAACTCTATATATAACCGTTTTCGAGATATATGTAATTTAAATAAAATTGACCTTCTGAAGATTATCAAGTCCTGATACAAATTCACAAATCTATGAAATGTACCAACATTTTCTATCAGAAATAAAAAATGAAATGTCTCGTAAACGGTTGGAGATAGGGACATGTTGTAAACGGTAAAATACTCACTAATGCCTACTATATTTTATACTCATATGCCAAATATGCAGCTGCAACAATTACTCTATGTCGATTGAATGATAAACATTATTGTATATGTTATTTGTCCACTTCCAGCAGGCATTCGATAGTATTGATCGTGGCATGATGTGAACAAGTCTAGAAAGTCATGGAATATCGTCTAAACTGATAAATATGATCCTCGGTCTATATCGTGATTTGCAATGTAGAATTTTGCATCGTGGAAGGATTGGTGATATTTTTGATGTACATTCGGGTGTATGCTGCTGTTCTTGAACCGGGTTTATGATTAAGTAAATTCATGGTATCAAATGGGGCTAACGTCTTGAACATTTTGACTTCGCTGACGATATTTGTTTGTTATCACAAAACTGAACGACTTGTGGAATACGTCGAGTGTTCGTTTGAGATCATTCACATAGAAATAGATGAAGCAGAGGACTTCAAATATTTAGGATTATTCGACAATTGATGGTGGTACTGAAACAATATGTAATGTTACGCAAAATGTTATATTAAATAATACAAAGAAAATTGCAAATCATTTAAAATAAAAACAAATGACTAATTTGGTGGTCCAAATAAATTTGTTTAATGGATGATAATTAAATATCGTCCAAAACGGCGATATAAAAACTACCAGATTCAAAAGATAAAATCTTTAAGTTATTTTACGTTATTATAATGTAAAATTTTAATCGGTATTGATACGTTAAATTATATCGTAACGTTACGTTACGTTTGCCATCTCTGATTGAGAAGGCTTGACAAATGTTTGGTATGCTGAATGGGCTGGTTGCATTTTTTCAGTAAATTCGAATTTGCGTATCTTTAAAACTAACAGTTTATTGGTACTATTGAATGACTGCGAAACGTGACTGGTTACAAATAACATCATGTAATAAATTATCAAGTTTTCGTCAGATTAAAATTTTATGGTCAAATACAATATCAAACAAGAAATTATGGAGACTTGTAGATCTGCAGGCAATGAACAAAATTGCCAACCGAAGAAAGTAGAATTGAATCGTCATTCACTGATGCAACCGGTATCGACCAGTGGTAGGTCAAGTATTGAAAAGAATGTGCACAGATATAGTGTATAATGGCGGTTGTTCGCTGACGTCCTATGCTCCCGCCTTGTGTAAAGGGTGAGTTGTTGATGATGTAGATATACATATAATAATTAACTATATAGTTACATATATTTAAAATTATTTTATTTAATATTAATTAAAATGTATATACGTAATAATAAAAAATTACACAAAAGGCACAGACAAAATATATATATAAATGTATCACAAATACAATTTCATAGAAAAGTATTTTATTTTAATTTTTTTCTGTATAAAAGTATTTAAGATTTTGTAGAGCAAAAAAAAAAATTAAGAAAAACTAATGGCACTTACCTTAAAAACTAAAATGTTTTTTTAAAATTTGTATGCTTTAGGTTATCATTCTCTACTTTAATAATTTAATTATTAATTAATTTAGTAAAATGGTTTTTTTTTCTTGTTTTATTTTTCATTTTAAAATTAATGAAAAATTAAAAATGTGCAATTAAAATAAATGTATTACAGTCATAGTACATAAGTGTTGTGTATGTTAATAAGACAACTTATTTTTTAATTAATTAAATTATTTTTATAAAATTGAAAATCTTATGACTATAAATCAGTTAATGTTCTTTATAATGCTACTAAAGTTCTCTCCGAAAAATGCATGCATTGCATTAGATTTTGACACAAGGATGAACAGATATTTATGATGCCAATAAAGTTTCTCCAAAAATGTCGTTTCTCACATACGATTTTCAATTCTATTAAAATTTGTTAATGCATTAAAAAACATATAGTCGTGACTTCAAATTCTTAAAATAAATTTACTATTCTCTTTTAATTATTTTTTTTAAAAAATTAATTCCATAGCATATTTAATTACTATTCTAATTTTACTTAATTTTTGTTGCAATTTTAAATAGTAAATCTTTATTAGTGTGCCATCATATTTATACTCGTATGGTGAATTAATATTTATTTAAAAATGTGTTTATTTATTGTCATTAAAAATGTTAAAAATTGTAAATATATATAATGATATAAAAAGATAAATTTAACTTTAACATTTAAAGCAAGACAAATCATAGCCAATAATGCAGTAAAAAGTTTAATTAATACTGAAACAGAACAATACAAATTTAAACACTGATCATTTATTACAGGATAAATTGATTCCTTTAAAAGGTGAATTCCTAAGGAGTATTTAAAATGTCCTACAATCCGATACATTATCTGCATATACAATAGTCTGTGTAGTGTGTACGTATATCGCTATACTTAAAAAAATTTCGAATGGTTTGTAAAACGCATCCGTTAAAGATGTTAGAAGTATGAATTATGATGAGTAGTAGCATATTTAACACCTTAAGTAATTATTTTTTTAAAAATTTATCAATTTAAACTGTAAAAATTAATCAGTAAATACTTTGAAACATCGAAATGCAAATTTTAAAAAATAAAATAATAAAAATTAAGTACATAAAGTCCAATGCTTTTTAACAGTTAAATAATAATAATACATAAAATAGAAGTACACTTTTTTATAAATATTTACAAATCTTAAAAAAATTACACTTAGCGAAAGTTAACATATTTTTTTGAAAACAAAAATATTGTGACTAAATTTAATTGAAACAGAAAACATAAAATTAAAAATAGTTGCATAGCAAAAAAAAAAGCGTTTCCACTTATTCTAATTTTTTGTTAAATATACTCGAAATATATTTTGTTGTTATTAAAAATAAACTAAAAACAATAAAAACTTAATATGTCTAGTGTTTCTTCCTCCATCCATCACAATCATTAATTAAATTAAATGCCCAACAATGATTGATGATAAAAAAAAAAAAAATAAACAATAATAACCTTTAAAGGTAAAATCTCAAAATTATAAACCATATTTTTTGATTTTTAAAGTGAATTACAATATGATGGAGGTACTTCAAATACAATAACCGCTCCGGAATGTTTAAATGTTGGATTTTCAACACCAACAACACCTTCAACATTAACCGATCTTGGTTTATTGCCAAGTTTACAAGGAATATTAGAATTTACATTCACCATTAATTCAGCATTGGTTAACCTAAAGTTTAAAAAAAAAAAAAATTATAAAAAAACATTACTAATATTAAATAAATTAATTATCCCCTACTCTTGATAACGTTTACAAACAATCCCAACAAGTTCACCAATTCTATCCTCCTTCAATGGTGTCACTTCACCTTGTAATGCAACAACTAAATCATTACCATGATGTGAATGAAAAATGATTAATTGATCTCTGCCAGGACTTATACTAAGTGAAGTTAACTATTATATTAAAAAAAAAAAAAGAAGAAAAAATTTTAATTATTAGAAACGCATCAAATGCTATATTATATCAATAATATTCAATTAAATTAGTAATTTGTTATAGCTTGACGGAAGCATATAGGGTACCAACGAACAATCGACATTGGTCACTGGTCATCAACCTATGTGTAATTGCTAAGGAGTATCACTACCCAAAATGTCGTACTAAGATTTGAAGATGGTCAAAAATTCCAATAGATTTCTTAAGATTTCAAGATAGTTTATTAGGTTTTAACATTTCAAAGTGTATAGAATTTAGGAGGGGGGTAAAATCCGCGATAGTTTCAAAAGTCCACTTAATATTTGGAGAACCAAGATCATGTTGCTTGAAAGTAAGCAGTGAAAACCCGCAGTGATAGAATCAGAAGTGATGATATCAGAAATGTAAGATGGACAAGAACCTGAAGGCGTTATTGGAGAGATCATGTTGAAAGAATGCCAGATAATAGAATCGCAAACATTGAAATGTAACAACACTCAAATAGAACATGCCCTTTAGGAAGGCCACCGAAGAGTTGGCAAAAAAGTTGGCCATCAAAGTTGGCCATCCGCATTTCAAAACTAAATTGTCACAAAACACGTCGAAAGCTGCGTTCATCCAATAGTGACTGTCTCTAGGGCTTGCTAGTTATTATCTGGTTCATTTATCTTGTGATCTGTTATTAAATACTGCACCACCAATCAAAAGATTATAATTGTTACACGAGTTCACTACTCTGTTTAATGTCACCTATAATGGATGTACCATTAATTAATATCGTTCGAACCAACCTTTGCATTTGAGTCTACCATACAACTAACAATATCTGATTTTTTATTCTCATTAAGACACCGTGATAATTTACTATAAAATACATCAATTTCGGCAGTGTGAGTTACAGATCCACAGCTACCTACATGGTGGAATTGATGTTAGTTTCTATATAGGTGTCTAATTGCGGCATAGTAATTAGAATTACTGTTTTAGCTGAGTTTAATTTGATAGTGACAATTTGAAACTTCTGTTCCCAACGGATCGTCGTAGATGCACAGTTAACATTTGATTAAGAATTCAAGTAATCAGAATGGTTGATTTTAATTCGGACCAAGTTATTGTGTGTTCCATAATACTGATACTTGGTATTTTTAGCTGTTCATTTTAGAATTCTTATAAAACAAGGTAATTATTTAATTTATGCATTACTGAGAATACCAGTTAATATCATTATGTGTAACCTAATATTCTAGCTCATCGAAAAATGATATGCGTTTGACTTATAATAAATAATCCAAAAAAAAACTACTATGCCTGAACTTACTACTCACCTCTTTAATACCAATTGATCGTTTCATATTTTTAAATTTATTTTTACAACCATCCAATTTGTATACGGCACTTTCTGTTAAAATAATAGCACGATCGGCACTCTTATTACATCGATTGAATTTCTTAACAAATGACGAAAATAAAACTGTTTTAAAATTATCCGTATTTTTCATATTATTTACGCTTGCAATAAAATTTGAATAATTTGAATTTTCACTTGATTGTGACATATAATTTCCAATCCATTTGCGATCTTGTCCCCAGAATTTTCTACGTTTTTTCAATGCTGAGGCGGCCGCAATTTGTACTCTCAATTGTGGCCATTCACTTCGTGGATATTTTCTTAAAATCATATTGGCACGCCATTTATTAAATAATTGTTTAAGACCATTTTCGGCAGGTCTTCCAACTAATGGTGGTTTTGGCCATACTATTGCTTTACCATAATCTTTCATTTGTTTTGCATTTCTAAATCGTACAGATAAATCTCGTACATAACCACGTAATTTGTATTGTCTAAATGAAAATAATTGAAGATCAATTAGGTAATTTTAAAAAAAAAAACAAAAAAAACAATTATTACCTATAGTATCTTATAATAAATAAGGCTGCTTTCATTTTTTTATATTGTTGTCGACATATCCAACCACGTACTTGTTTTTGTAATAATGTTATAATGTGTGGTATCATTTCGTTACGTGATCTCTCCAATGAAAATAAAGTTTGTGGTGATCGTATGAAAATTTTTGTATGCCCAAATTTAACATCATTTACGAAACCCTTCTCTTTCACCAGCACCTTAACACCATCTTTATCGGAGCCGGCCTTAAAATTTGGCCACGTATATTGTGATATCATTTTATAACGTAATAGAAATTTATCATAACGTTGACGATGAACAAAACCGGCACGACGAACACGTACATTTTCAAGTAAACCCAAATAACGTACCTGATGTTCAACACGTACATCATCAAACACAGATGCACTTTTTAAATCATTCGGCTTAATACAACGTACATAAAATGGTTCCTTTTTCATCAATGTTGCAACTAAATCGATCATTGATTTTTGAAATAATGTGCCCGCCGTTAATGGTCTCTTTGTTGTTTTTGTTATGTCTTGTGCACCCTCGGGCCACATAGCCGTTATATTTTTGTCATTCGAATGATATAATAAACGTTTAAAATCTTGATACAATGTATCCTTATTTTTTTCAATAAAACCATTTATATTGTAAACAACATCGCCAGCATAATGGGTTATACGGAAGTTTTCACGATGCTTTAATTCCTTGTCCATTGGTTTCAATTGACGACTCGTATAATGTGGATGATTTGTTAATTTTTTATCCATTGCATCTAAAAGTGTTTCGTCTGTAATTTTACCAACAGTTAAACATGCTTCGTCCATAATTGATATTATTCCTTTGTGTGGTTGTTCGACTAGATCGCAAATTATCTGGAAAGGGAGGCAGAAACCTTTTTTTAAACTTTATATATAATATATTTTAATACAAACACAAAAAAAATATTACAACAAATATAAATTTAAGATAATAAACAATGACGGTAAATTGAATTCATTGTGGTGGATATTCTGTTCCAGATAGTTTGAATGCACCTACTATATGTGATCTCATGATAATGCTTAAACAATTTTCAAACATATTACATTGTCGTAATACTGTAATAGAATACGAAAATCATTTATTATAACAGTTATTCCACTTTGGATTAAATACGTTTCTGCTCGCCTGATGCTAAATTAAAAGAAAAAATACCTTGGTCTTATGCAGTGTTACGATAATAGTTATATGCTCTCACGATAATACTTATGTAGAATTCCGATAAATTTTATATGGTATCATGGTAATAGTTATGTGGACTAATGACACCCAATGACAAAATTACCAAAACCATGAAGATCAAAATCAAAACCACATTTTTTGTGCAGCACAATGTCTGCCTGCTATATGCTCGTATATTAGTAATGGCAAAAATTAAAAGCTGTTGCTCCATGATTGAAAGACATATGCCAGTTACTTTTACACAGCCAGACAATCCCTGTTACATTTAAGAAATTATTGGAGCAAATTTTCACTGATTTATAGCCTCTTAATAGAATGCACTCAAAATTCTGTGTACACAATCATTTCGACCGTTACACCCACCACATTGGTGTAAATATCCAGCTACCTAGTTTTGACAAACATGACTTTTTTTAAAAGTGCCGAATTTACGAAATGAGCTGATCGAATTCTTCTCGCCAAATCAATCATCAAATATACATATCTACTACTCACTTGATTATTAAAATATTCAATATTTGTCCATTCAATTCCTTCTCGATTATATTCTTCTTGCTCTTGTCTTAACACCAATTCTGAAAATCAAAAACAAATATATATATTTTGAACAGAATAAAATAAAATCTCTTCAATAAACAAATGCTTACCAATAAATAATTGCTGTAATTTTTCATTACAATAATTTATACAAAATTGCTCAAAACTATTAATGTCAAATATTTCAAAACCATAAATATCTAAAACACCAATGACACGATCGTATCGTTTTTGAATATCACTGCCAGGTACAATAATCGATTTATTTATCCTATTTATAATCCATGTAAATAATCTATCATAGATAGCTTTGGCCAATGCATCACGTCCGAATTCAGCTTGATCAACATCATGTGATTTCATCATAACATCACCTCGTGCAGCAATAACACGTTGTGTTAACGAGTTTGTCATTTCAGTTTCAGTAACATTTAATAATTTAGCAGCATTTGTAAGTGCACTTTTATTTGCTATTTTAATATTGTCGTCTTCCACTTTAAATTATAATTAATTTTTTTTTTTTTTTTAATATACAAAGTTTAGTTTAATAATTTTATTATTTAAAAAAAATGATATATAAATGTTTATGTATTTGCTATTGATCTTATAACATTTTCTCATGTTGAATTGTGGATATCACATAGTATTCTTGAATTCATTATTATATAGTAATTACAATATGTGACTATTTAAACCGAGATAAAGTTATGCCCAAAATTGTATACAGAACAGGTGAGACAATATTATTTATAATTATCTATAAATGAGAACTAAATGAAACATTTAATTCTACTAAATTACCAGTAATATATAGTACAAAACTCTAAATAAAATTCAATGTATGTATAAGATAATAGTGCCAATTGAATTGAAGATGATGTGCTGACATTGTCAGACATACTGAATTATTTGATTTGTACACTAAATGAGAAGGGCGTAGGAATGAACGTAGAAGATGAATTTCTGATAATTCTTTTAATATGCATTAAAGAAATGAAAACCATTCGATCTATTGATAACATAAATACATTTTTAAAAACAATGACATACTTTTAAATGTAACATTTCCTAAGTGTAAAATTCCTGCAATAATTTTCCAAACTGAATTAATTTCATCACTGGAAAAACTTAATGTTTTAAATGCTGCATTTGTCGTTTTACAATCGGCCTTCTCTGATAATGTCTCAACACTACCCTGATTTGTGTACACATATTGCATTGGATCTCTTGTTAAATTATATTGTTTTAATTCATTGTCTGTACCACCTCGTAAAAGCTAAAAAAAAATTTTATATTAATTAAAAATGTTGACATTTTTATACAATTTAATAAATAAAAACATTGTCAAAAACTATTCTACAATTCTGTAGTTACAAGTTGACACTGAGCATTTATCACAAATTTATATGTAGCGAATAGTCGGCATGTAACAAAAGTACCACGTCAGGATCGCATGGAACCATACTTTTTTTTTTTTTAATAAGAACCCATGTTTATTTAAAACCCAACCTGATACTCGCCTAATATATCCTTAATAATGTCGAACGGCCGCATGATAAATTATAAATTTGAATGAACTTTCTCAACATATCATAAATAAACTGCCGCCAATATTAAAAGCAATAAGAGCAATATTTTAATTTAATACTAACTATTAGGTGCAGAATATTAGAAGCAATCGTCTGATGCAATTGCAATGTAAGTAATGCCCAATTTCATTGCAGTATCAGAGGACATAAAATCCAACAATAGGCCCTATCATTGTTAGTAAGTTCACGTCACACAGTGAACAATAATATCTCTACTTAAGCAGATGTCACTGATGAAGTACGAATAACTTAATCATTTTGATTACCAGTACTTGTACTTTAATAATTAGTGAAATTATGAAATAATACATTAACAATTTCGTCACGGATTGATAATCCCAAATGGTGAACTTCTAGAATGCTTAGCGTTGCATAATCACACATTCATCCAGATTGAGAAGATAGTCATATATTCAAAATTATTTATACAATGTAACAAACAGTTCTCCAGCTTTTATATGTGTTCTAGGTAATAAAATAATAAAAGTATTAAATACAATGAACTGGCTATAAGTGTTTCGGTTCTAGATGCTTGTATAGAAGAAAATAGATTTATATCGCTAAACACAATAGAGTGTAAAATTCACGGTCACTTTCAGTCACTGGTTGATTCCAGTTAATTGGCTACATGCAAAATTGAAAGTGAAGTGACCAGATTATGAACTCGCCAAAAAGTTTCGTCAATTATGAATGTTTGTATTTAATATTCTAAGCTAATATTGAAAATACATTCCATGTAAAATATGTGGAGAAATTATACGTCACTTTCACATATTTTTGCAGTCGCCTTAGATAACTTCGAACCTGATTCACAGCTACACTGATGACAGTACATTGAATCACTACTACTATTTTAACAAAAAACCATCTGAAATCTTGTAAGTTTCAATGCGAGTAATATGAATATGTGACACTCCAGGTTCAGGTTTACAATTTAATGGTAATTTACTGCGTAACTCATGGGATTTGCTACTTTTGGAAGATACATCAATTCCAAACTTATATGGAATGAACACATCATTTGACAAAAATGCGGCTTTAAAGTTTGGTTTTATACGTCTTTTTAAGAAGTATTGTAATCCAAAAAATATTACTATTATATCAATATATAAAGTAGGCGTCTAATAGATCATCACTCACATATATGGGTTGAGGCTCCAGTGATCACCCTTAATTCCCTCAACAGAATTTAAAGGTGGGCTTTTCGTCTTATTGGTGATGATCGGCCGCATAGTTTCTCTTCGGCATGGGCGTAATGTGGGTGCGCTTACACTTTTTTATAGATATTGGTTATTTTTCGAGGCATTTCTTGGTCGCGTACTTCTCGTTTGTGCAAGCATCCTTGTGCTTCCTCAATTATACGGTCATCTAAATCTAATGTTCACAAATTCCTGCACTTTCTGTTTGTGATTTTAATGAATTCTGGATTTTCATCGTTAATAAAGGCACCTTAGGCTCGGCTAACAGAAGAAAGAATAGAAACAAAAAAAAAAAAAATAATAATAAAGACTTTCTGCATAAGTTGTATATTCTACCCCTAATTATGTTGCGTGTTTACATTTGAAAAAGTAAATTTACATAGGAAAATGTATAAAATGTTCGCACCTTAAATATTTGATTAGACGACCTCAAAGTTCGTATTGAAATGGAAAATGAAATTTTATCAAATAAATGGTCAATATTTACAATTTTCATATTTTACTTAAAAAATTGTTTAATATTTCCCACCCTCCTCCCACATACGATAAAATCCATTGATGATAAAAAATAGGTTAAACAATTTTACTTTGTTTCCTATTCACAAAGCTTATCTTTTTTTTTATTGCAAATAATAAATTAATAGTAAATATAAAATAAAAAAAAAATAATAAAAATTTAATTTTATCTTCTATGACATAATAAAATGTAGGCACTATTTCTTTTATGCCTTGAGAATATTTAATTAAATTGACTCATTTTTATGAAGAACGAAAATTTTATTATTGTAAAATGCCAGTTCGTACCTGATAGAAGCAATGGAAATTTCGTTCACCAGACTGCTGTTGAATAACCCTTGATTTTTCTAATAAATAATTTGTAATCACACCACCAACTGGATCCGCCTTATAATCAAATTCGATGTCCATATATTTTCCAAAACGACTTGAATTATCATTTCTATTTGTTTTGGCATTTCCAAATGTTTCCAATATTGAATTACTTTGAATGAGGACATTTTTTACCCTAAATTGTAATAAATAGATAAAGTTATTATTCTTGATTGATATAAGGGTGAACATCTAAATGAGTGCATAGATTGCATTGGTGGGTAAAACTAATTGATGTGCAGGGTATTCCAAAATTAAAATATATTGTTATAAAAAATGGAACTTATGGCACATATTACGAAATACGTACACCAATTTTTTTTATTGATAATAGTAATAGTACCTTTAAATAGTGTTCATATTATGCAGACCACCAGCAGTGGTGACACACTGTAAATTATCATTGACTATTACGATCTTAAATTCTCAATTAAAATCAGTTCCGAAACAGTGCAATTATGACAACATAGGTAGCTGTGAGCTAAGAAGAGTTACAGTTTTGATGCGTTCAAAACCATGCACTAGTGTTATATTTAACGCTCTATTTATGCTAAAACAAATTGTTCCTTGTAACTAATTCTTTTATCGATATTATGTGTTATTTAACCTTATTGCGCGTAGGTACAATTTCTTCCGATTCAAAAAATCATACGCAACTTTCCATAGATGTTTGCTCCAATTCGATCACGTATAGTTGTTCGGTCTTGGAGTGGAAGATTATAGCTTTTCGAAATGATGTACAGAATCTCATTAACTCCACTAATTGAATTTGTTCGATTATTTATTCTTCACATACTGGTTAAAACACATCTGAATGCTAGTCACAAAATACAAACAAAAAGAATACAATTGTCATACGGTCATTCTCATCGCAGCCGAAAATTAAACACACCTTAATGCACTGCAGTTTTATCAAGTTTTCCTTTTCATGTCACATCTGCACTGTCATTAATTAGAAATCCAATATGTCAGACAACGTAAAAAGACGCAAAAAACATTGCTCTAATTGTGTCACAAATACGGCTAAAATATATGATTAGTTACACTAAAATTTATTTTGAAGAAAGAATATCAGTACCACTTAAATGGATCCTACCGATGTTCAAAATGGTATTGCTCTCGTGACCTTGTTTGGATACCCATTTACGCTATCGTCAGAAATAGATATAAATTCAAAGAATTCAGTGAAGATGTCGAATATTTTGCTCACATTAGACGCATCATCACCATAGTGTGATAACTCATTATTTATGAGTTTTTCAGTATTTTTCGACTCATATTAATAAAAAAAAATCTTAGGATACTTGACCAAGTTTTTCTGAAATTTAGATAAATCCGATTGCCATATGCAATACGAAAAAGACAAAATATTTCCTATTTATTTATATTTATAGTAGCCCAATGAATTAACCTGTTATACAGATATAGTCTTATCTGTTAGAACCTAATGAACGATTTTTTGAAATCCTTTTTTCCTGTTTCACACGTCATCGCAGTCACATCAATTATCATAGATTAATCATGAACGTTTTCGTGTTTTCAGTGGATAATGTGACAACCGAGTCAACCGCGAATTAAAAGAAAGTATCTAAATATTGTTCATAATATAAAAAAATTATTACCTTTCAATTTCATTTTGTCCTCCAGTATTTGTGACAGCAGCTATATATTTCATAATAATTTTTGATGCCTCAGTTTTACCAGCACCTGATTCACCAGAAATCATAATACATGTATCACGATTTCGTTGTTTTAAAACACGATAGGCTGCATCGGCAATGGCAAATACATGAGGACTATTTTCGAAAAGTTCTCTTCCTGTAATAATAAAAATAAACAATCAAAAATAAAATATATGATATAAAAACCTTTGTGGTTTGTGTATTTGCATCAAGAGAAACTGCATCTAATGTGTAATTAATTCTATTGATCAACTGTCTATACGGATGATAAAAAGAACCGCAAAAATTCAAATGCTGAGTAAACACAAAACATATATACTTGTATCTACACAATTGATTTAACTTGAAATGTTCAAAAAAATGCATACGATGCATAATGATGACAGTGAAGTCAAAGAGAAATTAATTATTAATCAATTAAAATAAAAAATATACATTAAAAATAACAATAGTGATCATTGTAGAACACTAGATATTATCTTCATATCATATAAACATGTATGGAGAGTATACAATTAAAACACAAGAATGATTGCTTAAGACAAAGGTTGGTAAATTTGTTTGTGGCAGTCTTATTCTAGAGTTGATTTCCCCATCGCTATTACTTTCAAATAGAAAATTCTCAGCCGTCTGGTTACAATGTAATCTCACAATTTAGTTACGGATGTTAGACATTCAACAAATCGTTTTTGCAGATAAATACGAAATTACTATTTAGAGGGATTACTTATATAAATAAATTATAAGTGCTATCCTGAGATACGGCAGGAATACTCAGAACCATAAAGTATGACTACTATAAATTATAGGTATATGATAAATAAATATTTAAAATAAATAGATGTGCAAAATGAAAACCCAAAGAGATGGAAAACAAATTCCTATCAAAATCTATAACGGAACCTTTATCGTATATAATTAAATTACGACTAGATTGGTCCATATTAGCACGAAATGGAATTTTTAGAAAACCTGTAATCGTTCGTTTCACACGAAGAACTACTATTAAGTATATCGAGACTCAGATGTATGTTGTAAATAATAGACGAATAAGATCGTTTACTGCAAATCTAGGAACAAATCTTTTGCGCTTGATTTTACAATGCATTTTATTCTACCTGACATGTATGGTTAAAATAAAAGAAACGTCGCTTAGTAAGTCGGTCAGCGGCGAAGTAATAGATGAAGTAGAGGACTTCAAATATTTGAGAAGCATTTAGAAAATTGGTGGTGGTGCTGAAATAGATGTAAGGTACCGTATACAAAAATCTCGACAAATGTTTGGTATGCTGAATGGAGTCTGGCGGTCGTCACAAATTTCTAAAAATCTAAAGTTGCGCATTTTTAAAACAATTTGTTTTTCGGTATTATTGTATGGGTGCGGAACTTGGAAGGTGACAAATAACAGCGTGTCACAAATTCATATTTTCGTCAATAGATGCCTACTACCTAGACGCATACTAAAAAATTTCTGGTCGAATACAATTTTAAATTATGTGGAGACTGGTAGATCTGGTGACGATGAACAAAATTGTCAGCCGATGAAAGTGGAATTGGATCGGCCATGCATTGAGGCGACTGGTCGGTGATATTGTAAAATTCGCACTTGACTGGACTCCGCAGGGTATTAGAAGACACGGTCGGTATGAAAGATCTTCTAGCTATAAACACCTCTTTAAAAATTCGAGAAATTAATAAACAAATATTTGTGTATATAAAATTTTATAATATTTAAATAATGTCTTACGTGGGTAAAAATATTTGATGAAAAATTTTCATTCATGGAAATAAAAAGTGCTTTCAGTTAAATAAAAAACAAAACATTAAAGAAAATATCAAAAAAAAAAAAAGCGAATATTGTCAAGCTATTTTTGTAAAATTTTATATTTATAACTTTGACTTAATGACTTAATGTAGGTGTTGTTAATTTTTAAGTTTATTTTATTAAAATAAATAAATTTGTGTTTTCAATTTTGAAAAAAAAAAAATTGAGTTAAATATTGTGATGTTGCACAGAAATTGAACAAATTCTTTTCAATTAACAATAATAAAATTCATTTCCTAATTATTGCGTTCCATATATAAGATAAATTAAGTCATTTATCTCTGTAATCATTTAATTAACATATTTAGTGATCTCTCATGAAAAAATATCATCATCCCGATCTTTTCATCACATTGTAAATTGTACGGCAAAACGATGTTAACGTGTCATTTCTAATATGCTGTAAACCAAAACAACTACGAACTAAAGTTTCACAATGGAAAATGGAATCAATAGTTGTCTGTCTCCTCATCTGTATAATTCAATACTGTATTGTGATGCACAGCTACACCAATATAGTTTATTAGTAAGATATTTAATCTCACATGCCAAATATTGACAAATTACTAGATATTAGTCGATAACTATATTCGTCACCAATTCACATGATACCCACATCAAAATTTTATGTTTTACTAAGTTCTATTCTAAATGATCATCTGAACAATGTTCAATTACTAAGAAGATTATCATACACATTATCATCACCATCATCTCATTAACATTTCGTAAATAACTTTATCATCAATTCTTGCAATAACCGAGGATTAAAGATAAATCTTTTCTCGATAAATTTGCAAATAAATAATCCAATGGTCTTACAATTACCGACACTCAGGTCACAACTGGTGATGAAGAACGTTTTCATTGTCCAAATTACGTACTGCATATCAATTCCACAGATCATTGTCGTTTTGTAATACATGCTCAAAAGATGTGCAGCTGGAGATAGTATCCAATTTTGAACGAGCAAATATTGACGAGTTTATCGTCAAATGTTTAATTTTTATACAAGAGTACCAGAATTCATCAAAATTAGAAAGTTTGAGAAAATTTCAGATAAAATTGAGAATATTTATATCTCATCGTCAGCGGCAGTATGAGTCAATGGCCTACATCTAGCTATTGGAATTGATGTTTGTTCCTAAATTGCTGCCCATTTACGACTTATCACACTTACCGTTTTTAGTTTAATTTGACGGTGATAATTTGAAACTATGTTGTCGACAGCCACCCCATTCAAGTTAGAGTTAGAATTTTATCAGGAATTCAACTCATTAAAATGGTTGATACTAACTCAAACTGTTTGTGTATACATAAAACTTAATATTATAATAATGCATGTTAAAATGAATTTTTCACTTCTTTTACTGGAATTTTTAAAATGCCTAAATTGCAACTTTAAGTTGGTAATTTATACGAGTACTATATTTACATATAAACATCTATATATATTTACACGTATGACTGAGCATAACATATTAAACTATGCTTTGGAAATAACACTTTACATAATCGTAACTACAACATAGATTTTTTTTTTAATATAAAAAAAAAATCATCATTCATATTCACATCAGCCAGCTGGAGTGAATGTACTCTTTCATAAAGAAAATTTGGTACATTAACCAAATACGACAAAAAAAAATTCACGTTTTGCAAATATTGACATCATTATTTAAGTAAAAATAAATAAAAATATATAAGTAATTATATTTATATCATTTATTTCATTTGATTTAATAGTCTGATGTAATATGGTTGGTTACATTGACTAACCCAAAGAATTTAGTAATATTATGCAGTATGTAAAATACTATCAAAAAATTTATGACGCCATTAGCTATTTAATTTGCGATTAATTAACTCGCTATAAGAAATCTGGCGTCATCAACAACACTCTAGCACATAATCTATCATTTTGTGCCATTCGCCCGTTTAAATCTTTATAATGTGCCAAAATACAGATTCAAATACGCCAAAATCTCAATTCACACCATCTTGAACACAAATCTAATTAATTACAGAGTGTAGCATCCAGTTTCTGCTCTGGTCGAATCTACAATCATGATATTCCAAAATTAGCGGTATTTTTTCGATATGTGTCCGGTGATGTGAAAGCCAATGAAAAATGATTAGTGTATAGAATATTAGTATATCAAGCATGACAACTTGATATAATTATATCAAGAATAGGTTTATCTATAGAAAATCTTATAAGTGTGGTAACATCGAAGCACCGTTCTCAGCTAACAAATGAACATTTAACTAAAGTAATTCGTGTGGCAGTAACGAGTTATGACCCAGATTTTTAAACATTTGCAGCCAAGTAAAGAATAAAAAATTTCTATAAGTATTTTTAATGTTTAAACTAAATGTATTCTTTCAGAAGGAATTATAAATGAAAACAAAGACTGTAACATTTAATATTACATAATTAAAACAGTTTTCGAATTGTGGCTCTTGAAATTCTGAGTTTGGGATTTCCGCACTTGACACTATATACTTTCACACTTATATTCAACTTTACAATGTGCCAAAATTAACACTTAAATACGTCAGAATCTCGACGAATAAATCATTTTTGACGGAAATCGCAATTATCGACAAATTGTTCTCGAATAAATTTGATCTTTACTAAAATTGATAGATCGATTAGTTATCACAATCTATGTATTACCTTCAAATAGATAAGCCCTGTGCACGTTAATGTGCTATACATAGCGTTCTCGTAGTTGAGATGTAGAGCCTAAATATATTCTGATTAGTTTCAATTATTGAATCATAATTATTTGAATTTATAACAATCGTATGATAATTATTTATTAGGGTAATTACTGTACTGATGATAACTATTAGTTCAAAATCAGAGTTTAACGTCTTCGCACTGGTGCTTTGATTGAGATAATTATTTATCATATGAATTCTACAGTATTTGTGAGGTGCTGTATGATATTCAAAGTTATTAGTTTATATATTTTTAAAGCAGGCTTTAAACCATGCTAAAGAATAAAACCAATAATAAAAAATTAGTTTCAATGAACCATTAAAAATCGGACCATTTAACTTCTATATTGTGGAAAAATAACAACTATAATAGTCAAACTAACGTTCGTTGACAATCTTCCAAACCATTAAAACTTTAATACAAATTATTATTTACATCCAAGCATGCACTTTGTAACTATATAAATCTGATGTTCGGTGTTAATTTGTTTGGTAATGGATTGCCTATATGGCATGTTCTTTTCAATTTTAGTAGTCTCAAACGAAAATTAAATAAAGAAATTTTATAAACTTACCTTTATATTTGGAAACATTATCAGGCCCATAAATATTCATTTGACGATAA
>JANSTX010039317.1:0-11128 GCA_027564355.1 Penthetria funebris | reverse complement strand
TTAAATAAAGAAATTTTATAAACTTACCTTTATATTTGGAAACATTATCAGGCCCATAAATATTCATTTGACGATAAGGATTCACAGAAACACATACTTCACCAATATATGTGTAAATTTGTCCAGCTTGGAATCTAATTTTTAAAAAAAATAAAATTTTATGAATATGCATATATGATAGTGCACGTAACTACACTAAATATTAGTACTATTAGAATGCATTTATTAGCTATAACCTATTTCCATAACAAAAAAAAAAACAACAAAAAAATTTACTCATATACGAGTACAATGTGAGTAAACCATAAATAATATAAAATAAATTTCATTATGTAACCTAAATACGTGACATGAATGAAACATGGACAAGTAAATGGTGGATATACGCCAAATTAAAACTTTTGTAGAAAAAAACAGAACATCCATATTTACAATGGTTAATATTAACAACAAAATACACAACTATATACTTAGCATTAGACATAGAGCGACATTAACATCATCTTTTGAGCCTCAATTAGCCATTACTGACATATACCTTGAACCAGTTACCGGTGACACCACGTGGAGGTAAAGATTGGTTAAGTAACCTCGATGATAGTCGGTTACTCCATTCGTCATCACATTGTATGCAATGCATTATTTATCAAATTCAAATTAAATATCCTGATTGATGGAGGGATAAATTACCCGAATATAATTTTAAGTATTATAGAAGATTAGCGAGTTAGCCACAGGATTGTTTAGGATTTCGTGAAAATGGTAAAAATTATTATATATTACTCGATCTGAACAACATCGGGATCTGAAGTTCTAGAATGTTGGTTTACTAACTTTGTGCCCAGGTGGTTGCCGGCAGCGAAATAAAAGTCAAAAACAAGAAAGAAAAGGAAATAAAATTACTTAGTAAGGTAGAAATATGAAACGAGTTTTCTTTTGGTAAAGACTTTATTAGGTACGCTATACACTCAATCGGATTTTGGGCTGGTGAGTATCGAATGTGAAATCAATTCAAAATGTAAATTAAACAAGCAGAAGTAATAAGTGAAAGAAATCATCAAGTATCCAATAAAATAAATGGAAGAGATTCAAGGTCAAAGATAGCTACATCGATACATTATTAACTATGCTGCCTCTAAATGGTATTCATCTTGTTTGAAGGAATTCTGACATTTTTGAATTTTATGTAGATGTTATCAAGGCGAGTTCCATTCTAGCATCTGATTCTTTAGTTTGAATTATTATACAAAAGCTCATTTTGTCATTAACTTTTAAGCGCAGATGCTGAAATTATCATTACGGGTAACTGTAATATAAATAATATATCGTAGCTTATACATTCTACTGTTAGCGAGAATCCTGGTCGTTACGACGAAAATTTCGTTATTACAATTGGTTGTCAGTTCTGCACTAATGATTTATTTATATATTTTCTTCAGGATAAATACTCCGTACATGTTGGGGCACATATTCACAATTCTAATCATTGCCTGCTCATCGCGATCCAGGTGACATCACTTTAGATGTTTGACACATAAGACAGAAATTTGTGGCAAAATATTGAGATTCAGGAGACTCGACTTTGAATAAGGAATAAGGTAAGGAAGACGAATAAGAAGAAGAACGGTACAAAACGAAAAGTGAAGCACATATCATCACACAATAATTAATAATTAGGTACAGTTTATGAGATAATTGGCTTTAGGTTGGTAAATGTTCAATTAAGCAGGCTACCGCTAAATACATTATAAGTACGTTTCATATAATCGAAGAATGATCTACAAAACTGGGTAAAAGATAATAATCTTTTCTGAACGAAAATATCGCAGTATCAAAAAATGCGTGTAAATAATGTCATAGATAAAATATTTATTTAATTATAAAACCAAAATAAGATATTGATTAGTATTTCGTATGACTTCATAGCTATCTAAACATATTGGACATATATTTTTGATGAAAGACAACAAATTTGATTTAATTTTTGAATTAAACCCATTATGGGGGAATACAATATTGGAATATTATCTTAATATTATAGCCGTAGATTCGTATATTACTTGTAAACATGAAAAACCTAAATGAAATTTACTTAATATTTATACGAAAACTTCCTGTTAATTATTTTGTTTAAAGTAATAAAAATTACAACACACGACCAACAATTAAAATCTAAATTTAAAAAAAACATATAATCTTATCATATTTTACCAAAAAATAACACACGGAGATCTTACAAACCATTTTATTTTATATACACTGCGACTTCTATTTTTCTATAAATCCAAAATTAAATGGAATTCAAATATGTACAAATAAATAATTAAATGTAATCAGGAATTGGAAGTAAAATTGATTAATTATTTCCAATAGTATCAACAGAAGAATCAAGGGCTCTTAAATTCTATAAATTTACTATTTTAGGCTTAGCAGCTGATCTGTTTGACGACATTTTTTTTATACTCATTGCAAGATTAAATCAAGATACTCGCATTTAACTAATTTGATAGAAAACGTAACTAAACTTTGTATAATGAATACAGATAAAAATAAGCAATTTGCAAAGTCTTCAGAAGATCTATATATTATTTAAAATGCAAATATCTAAAAAAAAAAAACATGTATAGATAGAGTTTACGTATTTAAGGATCTGTAATGTTGAAAGTCGTTGCTCTTTTCTGCATTTAAATAAATGTAATAATAATAATTACAAATTCTAATAAGAATTATACAAATTCTAATAATAATTATAAAAATTCTATATTCTATGTAGTTTACAGTAATATACAGAACGGATTTGAAGATACTTGTTCAAATACAAATCGATCATAGATTGCCAAGGCGGAATAGAAGAACAGCAGAATTCTTGATAATTATTTGAACAACAAACAACATTAAAGTTAAATATTCAGATTTTTAATATTATCAATTGTATTTATTTCGATGATATTAAATAATTGACATAATTATTCCATCAATTCCTTTGCATATTCTACATGAAGACTAATGACAATACTTTTGAGAAAGTCGCGGTACCACTCCTAAAAACGCATATAGCAGCTCACTAAAATCTCAACAATGGTCGATTAATAGTACATTTACAATTTTGCTAAGACTAAAACTTTCACCAAAAGCTACTTCAGAACTGAAAAGTTAAAAATTGTAATCAGATTTTAAACAATATTTAATATTTAAACCTTTTGTTTGATTTCCAAATTTTGAAACCGATTTTAATTTGATTTTAATAGTATTTTATATATCTTAATTGACGTCAGTAAATGCGCTTAATAATAGTTCATAATGTGTTGATTAAAAACGCACTTAAATCTCATTAAAACCTAATCAAAATATCAGCTTTTTATTAGCTTGTACTAAGTTATAAATTATTCTTACCTCTGACTCATATTTTTACTAAACACGCAAAAAATTTTCCTTTCATGCATAAGCAGTGAACCAACCGCATGGTATGAGGTGGGTTATCTAATCAATAGACTTGAGGAACTTGAATTTGTTGACGATATATTTTTGTTGCCACAAACAGAAAGACGTACAACATGAAACTGAAGCAACTAGTGTAGTTTACAGGCCTGACCTAATGATTAATGTTTGAAAGACGAAACAAATGAGAATTGCTTCATCTCATCGATTACATGCCGTCTACGTCACGTCTATAATAACAGACCAGGTAGAAAGCTTCCTATCGGTGGGATGTTGTTTGACAAGATATGGCGGTACTGAAAAAGTTGTTGCATATAAAAGATGCGACAGGTGTTTCGGAATACTAAAACTTCACATACTATCAAATTGCGTATACATATTCGAATTATTTATTTTCACTATTTTATGGCTGCGAGACTTGAAAACTGACGAATATCATCGCACCAGAAATCCAAATTTTGCTTTAGACGTGTTTTAAGAATATTTTTATAATTATAATAGCAAGTGACAATTTGTGGAGATTGAGTTGAGAAGATTGGATCGGTTATAAACTGTGACATCCAGACAGTGATATAGCAAGATATGTGTTACGACTAGAGTCCACAGGAAAACAGAATAATTGGTTGACCATAATTAACCAATTTTTTAATTATTGTGTTGAATATTTGGTTTCTATGTTTTTTGTTTTTCTGTGTCAATATTGTATCAAAATTACTCCTACTAACAGATTGTAACAATTTTACGGTCTCTGACACCCCATAGTAAATATTATTAGACACACATGGCTTTCAGAGTGTAGTTTTTAAATCCGTTTCGTTTCTACATGAATATAATGTTAATATACGAGTATTGTATGCACACATTTATAGTCCTGCGAAAATAAAACAATTTTTTATAGAATCAAGCAAAAAATTGCAAAAAAAAAGAAATATAAGTGCAAACTCGTATACATTGAGTGGAAGAAAATGGCATTAGCTTTAGGCTATAAAAAATTTGACGTCGACTAAAAAAACATACGTACAGAAATTAGATTTTAAATAGGTCTGAAGAATATCTCAAGTTCTTCTTTATATACCATAATCCGCAATTCTTCATATAAAATATTTTAATTGAACAAAACTAAGAATTATTAGTTAAACGAACATTTTTTTACGCTTGTAGTCTTTAGAGTGTATGTACTCGTAGATATAATTTAAAACTATAAATTGATATTAAACTTGCACATTTGTTTGTACGGTAATGTAAACATCTTGAGAACATATGACTATTTTCTTATGATCTCATATAAAATGTTAACCAATTAATTAAAATTGAACAAAACAAAACCTAAATAAAGAACAAAAATCTCAAGGAAAACAATATACAACTACGAGTATAGTAATTGTTGATTGGTAACCTTAAAAGTGCCAATTATGCATCTCACTTAATATTCTTCTCGTAAGCAGGCATACAACAAAATTGTATAGAACTATTGAATATTTCAATATATTACAAATATCGTCATATGTGCAAAAAAAAAATCCGTCATCACTCAATTTATGCGAATTATAATTTTTATCGAATAAAGTAAAATTAATGAAAATATTGATTCATTCAACATTTCACGCACTAAATTCACGCGATTAGTCATCAAAATTCATATGAGTCAAATTTATATGCATAATTCAAATTGTATAATAAGATAAATATTTACATTAATTCAATTGTTCGTCACCTACAACAATTTATGAATACTTCACAATTTATGAATACCACATATAGTACAGATATTCAGCAATACATGCATTCCACAATCTTGGAACACAATCTGTAACAGTAATCCCAATTAATAGGCCCGGAAGAAAATAAATATCAAAACTTACCCGTTACTATCCAATTTGACTGCTTACAGCCTTATCAAAACTACGGGCTGAATAATATGTGTTCCATGCCGATTTTATTTGGCGGCCATTTTTGTTTGCATGATATTTGTCAGTTGATGTTTGACAGTCGTAGAGAGTAGTCGATAACAATTAAATTATAAACCATTTAACGTCGCAGCAATGTATTGAAGTTGTTGAAACATTTGATTTTAAAATAATTGCTCAATTGTGAATACGCGAAGAAAATTATGTGATTTTTTTGGTGTTAATCATGTGCCGAGCAGGTCAGCCATTCAGCATGTAATGAATAATTTTAAAAATATGTATACATTGAGAGAGAAAACAAAGTTTGGGCGACATCTTTAAAAATTCTAAAAAAAGACATCCATCTTTTTTGTAACGAAAATTCAATTGACAGAACTACAGGAAAATGACTATATATACGGTGGCGTGATAGTGATTGAGTATTACAGATATCGGAACGGACGACCTCAATTTGTGACAAAAACTCATCATGAGCGACAAGGCACGCATTGACTTGGCTGCGTTTTGTTAATAAATAAAATATTCACTATTGAAGCACTGTAAATTTTAAATTGATACACCCTTTTAGAGTGACTGAATAGTACGTAATTTGGGACGGCAACATCATTGAGCCATATTTCTTTGAGGATGCTAGAGGCAATGTCGTTACAGTTAGCGATTGTTATCATGACATGTTGGCAAACTTTTTTCTACCTAAATTAGATGAATTTGGTCTACCACACATATGATACCAACAGTATGACACCACAGCTCGTGCTGCGAAGCGAATTTTACGAGAAAATTTCAAATAATGTCAAAACATGGTGATATCGACTCACAATCCCCTGATTTGACAGTCCCCAACATGTTTTCGTTTGAAACAGAAAAAAAAACACGTTGGTATTGGCATTGATCCAATATGTAGGAACTGGAAAGTAGACGCCGAGGCGACATTGGTTGACGAATGTGAAGCACCTTAGAGAACAAGGATAAGGAAATTTGTTAATATATTGCCACAACAAGAATTCACATTAATAACTTCAAATCCTGTCAACTCAAGTTATTTAGAAATATAGCAGATTCTGGGCGTTGTTAACAGATAGAGAATAGTATAACTGATTTAAGGATCACAGTGCTGGGGTCTTTAGCGCACCAATTGAACTAAAAAGAAGAAGAAGAAGATAAATCTGAATAGTTATCTCAATGTCAGAAAAATATTAACAACATTTATGCGTTTATAGCAGTATTATGTTGTCTCCTATAATGATCATTGAAAACAATCACACAAATATAACGCTTAAAAAAGGATTTTCATTCCATTTACAAAAACTTGGTTGCTGGTACTTGGTCGGTAAAATTTATGTTTTTTTTTGTGTATTCAAAAAGTTCACCATTATTGTTTATACCATCCATACTGTGTGTACCCATAACAAACTCCAGTCATTTAATAACATTTGAAATCTTAATTCCAACAAGGCATTGTGACAGTTGACTGTAAAAAGCTTATTCTAATCGATTTTTAAGCTACCTGCACCAGTACCATCAGTTCAAGCATATTACTTTGACGGTCAATGTTCCAAATTGTGACCGTATTCATAAGCTAAAAGTTGTCATTAAATTGGTATCTAATAAGAAGGCATTTGTTGACGTCTCTCGTACAATATAGGTGTTTTAGTACTGTCGAAGTTGGTAAAATTGAATATTAGTGCACAATTGGGCGTCGAACATTGCATATCAAGCTGTCACGAATACTTTATAAATGTGATTTGTTAATAGTGTCAAGAGAATCAGTTAAAATGGTAGATAATCTCTACATAAATATATTCCTAAATATATGCGTATATTTTAGTCTCAGAATGTATACCCAATTGCTATGAATTTCACCAAAATTCTTATTGACTTCACCATATCTTGAAATAACTAAAAAAAGTTACTAAACTTTTTTGATTATGAATGAATGCTTAAAACATATTCTTACTTAATCACATGAAGAAGAAAAATGTAAGTATAAGAATATAAGATATTGAAAACAAAAATACAAAAGAAATGAATTAAATCAATAGAAAAAAATATATGGAAATCCTTAAATTTTTTTCCAATTTAAGGAAATATCAAAAAGATATCATTTTTGAAAAAGCTTTTTAAGAATTATTTACAGAAGATTACACAAGAGTAAATTTTTATGTACAATAATATAATACGAGTGCCGTGATAAAATGTGAAACTCAGGATTGCTTCAGATAGATAAGACTATAGATTAAAAGAAAAATGTAGTTCTTTTCAATAAATAATTACTTAGAAATACAAATCGCAAATATTTCTAGATTTTTTTTTTATTTAAGCAACATCTTCACGAAATTAGTTAATTAACTGAAATGATTTATTGCAAAAGATTTGATATACCCTCAATCTAACCAAGGCCTGTAAAAAACAACAATTTTTACTCTTGGCAAAAAATACTTAGTTGGGTGTCGTTTTAAACCTATTTTTGTATGTACACAATTTATTACATTTGTGAAATGTCTTGTTAAAAATAAATCAACTTTAAATGTTTGTAGTAAATTATGTGAATTAAAGTCTATTCTAGAGAGAGTTAATTTATTGATGTCATATCATATTCTGAAAGTTGGTTTATTATTTCATATACAGCTAATTTCCTGTAAGAATCAATAACAACCTATTGGATATTTGGTAATGATTGTGGTACTAAAACTCATAGTAATAACATTAAAATAAATATTAGAAATCAAATTGTTAGCAATAATTATTTGCATACCTTCTTTGTCGGGCATTTTATCGTGTGCCAGAATCAAATCTAGTTATTCGGTTCAACATCTGAATAATTCAGTGGAAAATGTGTCAGAATAAAATCTAGTTATTCGGTTCAACATCTGAATAATTCAGTGGAATGATGTATAAATCCCTCGCTACTTATGTTCCATAAAGTTGACAAACACAATATATGCACTCGTTATAGACATGGTTACACATCAGATATTGACATTCATTTTGATCCGAGCTATCGGTGACATTATGCGGAGGTAAAGATGAATTTAGTAATTTAGACATTAGTGACGGACACTTTATTCATCACCCAAAGTAATAATTACTATTTCTTACAGTTTGCAAATTAATTATATTAACACAACATGGCAAAAACCTGTAATTAAGGAGTCTAGTACCAGTGGTATGTGATGGAGTTAAATGACGGTGTTAGCCAGATGGCGGTCATTCGTTTCATGCCATATGCTTAGACATATTTTGAATAAAAATTTAAATCGTTTAACAAATCATATTCTAATTTTCAATTGTAATTTATTCCAATGGGAATAATTAAAATAACAAACAAAATTGATATATACCCTTAAATTTACATAAAATCACATAAGTTTATTATGTACTCAATCGGATAAATCTAATATTTAAAAACAAAAAATTAAAATTAACAAAAATTACCACGAATTTACAAACTCTAAAGACAAACAAATTGTCAAAAGAAAAGAAATAAAAGACGACGATATTAAAGAAAACAATTCTTATGATATTTGTACGCGTACATGAGTACATAACAAGTACAATTCATGAGATATTTGTTTTTCGTAAGATTATACAACATTTACTCATATGTACTTAATTGATTGTCGTCTATAGGATGAGACATTTCTTTTGAAAAATAAACAAACATGGAATTACAATCATGAAATGTGTATTTTCATATACTTTCATTACTATTGACTAATTGAATATGTTATATGTTACCGAAAGTACATAAAAAAAAGTGTTATTGACTATAATTTTTTCATTAAACTGAGAAATTGATAAGAACGAATTGTTTTATTATGAAATAATTTATAAATAAATTATTTGTAATTACCTTTATTACTAACTACATACACTATACACTTGCACAGTGATAGTTCAGAATATATGAAACTTTATAACATGAATCATATAAATGAATTATGCAATTGTTCTCATATTATATAGGCAATATTTTACAGAAGTTTTAGCATTCCAAATTTTTAATCAATATGAGATTATTCATTCTGCTATATATGAATTTATTCTTAATTCCTTTTTTGAATACAATTTTAAAAAGCTATTAAAAAGAAAAAAAAACGTTCGTTCCGATTGTAAATGGTAACTGAATTTATTCAAAATACTAACGTACCTCTCGTCAATGATAAACACTGTAAATGCTATACTAATGTCCGACCTCTCCACAGATTTACTTCAATCTAGAGGAATTAATTTAAATGTCCCCGAATAATAAAAAACAACAGTTGTATCAATGTAAGGGAAACTTTCCAATGATATGGAAAGTGTTACATTCTATCAGATATTGAGAATATGTTACAGAATATATCTTTTGCTGATTACCATATTCATAATACTATATACACATTTCAAAACTTACGTAAAACATTTGTTTAGGTTGCCAAAATTCTGGAAGTATACATAAATAAAATCAAAAACAACTATATTCGATACGATTTAAAAAATTGCTCCAATTAACAATGCATTCAATTAAAGTCGATTAAAATGGTACGATTAAGTTGACGGTGGGTCAAGTAATAGACTGGAAAGTCACAGCGTAAAAAATTGACAGAGATTTAGATAAGACAAAAACTAAGTAAGAATATGTAAAAAACTGTGTTCACAGATATTTTGTAAGCATATTTTTTGATGGATTTTTCACTAAAATAGCCAAATGACAAATGCTTGTATTTTATTTTTATTAAATCAATTAATATTAAAAATAATTACTAGATGGTAATAATTACTAGATGCTTGCATCATTTTGCTAATGAATTTGACATCAAGGTTAAAGATATAATTTCCTAAAAGTTAAGACTATATGAAAAATCTGGACATAGTTTTAGAATTACATTATATTATTTATATGGTAATAAAAAAAATCTATGAATTAAGTAAAATAATGCTAAAGTTAAATAAATGCAGTAAACATTAACAAAGGCACAGAGTTAATGGGCATTTGTAACGTAAATTCTTTAAGATTTGGGATGGCAAATCTTTCATCTATATATTTTATGTAAAATACTCG
Organism: Penthetria funebris; assembly: GCA_027564355.1. Classification (NCBI taxonomy): domain Eukaryota; kingdom Metazoa; phylum Arthropoda; class Insecta; order Diptera; family Pleciidae; genus Penthetria; species Penthetria funebris. Next base: position 739 of record JANSTX010039317.1, on the reverse strand, counting down.
ATTATAGTTCAACACTACCTTCAGGTTATACATTCAATAGGTTATGTAATTAATATATACAATCATAATCTAAATATATATTGCCAATATTATCAAAATGATTACTACTAAAATGATTTCTTTATTTTCCATTTAATTACTTGTCAATTAGCTATTAAATAATATAAAAGATATAAGAAAAAAAATTATATTATCGCATACAACCTACTTATAAATTATATAATGTATATATTTAAGGTGATAAATACGAGACTTCTTATGGGTGAATGAATTTAATGTATTTTATTAAAAAATTATTATTAACGCCAAACAATTTCTTGTTTGAAACAGATGTGATGACGTACAAAGTAATATTAACAATTTATTAAATTTAATTTAAATTTAATATGAATTTAAGAAAAACAAATCGACATTTTGAACATCATTTTAAAATTAGTTTAGTTACACCTTGCAAATTCATCTTGATAACTGTCGTCCTGAACCAGGTATTTACCAAACACCTTAATCTGAAGATGCAAATAAAAGAATCTATTGAGTCAGTAGTCAGTATTCAATCGACAAACTCAATCATACAAGTATTTTTCAATCAAACAATAAAATTTGAGTATTGTCCAAAATCATACAGCATAATAGTTTTAGAACATATTGAGCAACTTACGATAAATTCAAGTTCTTCTGCAGCAGTCAAATAATATTTAACTATTTTTACAACTGAAAAGGGTATTCACTATTTCTCTAC
>JANSTX010039306.1:0-13004 GCA_027564355.1 Penthetria funebris | reverse complement strand
TTTTCTTCATATTAAAGTGATGAAGAAGAACTCCCCGCAAAAACACTTTTTCAGGCACAAAGTTCGACATATTTGAATGAAAATAAAATACTGTTTACGCTCCAAATGAATAACATATACTTTAATATAAAGAAAATTTTGACTTGCTTTCCAATATTAGCTTCTTCCTTTTATTCTACTTCTTCCTTGCCTTATTCCTTATTCAGTGTCGACCCTCTATTCCGCAATCTATTTCTGTACCAGTATCTGTCTGGTGTATTGTCACTATCTGCATTTAATCTGTTCGTCATTTTTAACAACCGAAAACCAAGCAGTTTGTGAGTGATTGCTGGTTGAAACAACACGTGCATACACCTTCCCGTTTACCTTTATTGGCATTTACATAAAACTCCACTTGATCTAACCGCATTTTATTCGATATTGAATAGTATGATAGATTTTACCGCTTGTAAATTTTTCAATAACGTGAAGTTTATGACCGTTCAATATGCTCGTGATATGTTATCTGTCAATAACATATAGTCCATGGAAGTGAAATATGTGTATTGTACTAGAAAGATATTGCGTAATAGTTATAGAGATTAATGGGCTTAATACAGAACCCTGATGTACGCCAACGTTTACGTTAAATGTGTAAGATGTTCTACAATTTGATTCTAGTGCTAACATTACTATACATATTTTTGATAGTAGAGATATATAGTTAATATTGAGTTCTTAATGCCTGCCAAACGAGATTTCTAGGTACTCCAAGATCTATGAATGTCATATGGATATTTTTCTTATTATCTCTGTATTTTTCCATCATTGTATGCAGCGTTTTTTCCAGCATATCAATTGTTGATCTGCCTTTGACGAATCCGAATTTAATTTCTGAAATTCTAATCAGATAACGGATGTGTATTGTGTCCAAAACTCTTGCCCATATTGTTCAGATATTTCCATTGATTTGATGGAATACCAACGGTTTTATTTCACTACATCATTTTTATAGTATTTTCGGCTTTCAGTACTGCATTGATTGTCCCTAAAATAGGATTTCATTTAGAAATCTGCTGATGAGGATATTATTCGTTCAAAAGCTGATTGAAGTATTGCCGTCACCAGTTATTTACTTCTTTGAGGGCATGTATGGATTTGTATATCTCGTTTTGATCTAAGACATACATATAACTGTTTTGATACCTAAATTTGACAAAAGCTATAGCCCTTCTTGCTTCCCGTTATCATATACATTTCTAAATCATTACTGGACCGAGCTCTTTTTCAAGTTTTGTATATTGTTTTCATTCTCGTGATATTTTTCTGAATCTCGATATCTCATTAGCGACTTTTCTTTCCAATATGCATCCGGCTCGCGATCATCTTGAATATTGCGATTTATGTTAAGTATGTAGAATGCATTTGTTATAAAACTAATTACAACATGTAACATAAAACACTTTGTTTTTTCAATGTCGTTTCACCGTTTGTTTTTAAATATTACTTGCAATATTAATTTGAGATATTATTTGGTGGTAAAGGTGCCGAGTTTATAGTATGAGAGTTCTTAATTTCTATTTACTTTACTGTTGTGGTTTAGCAGCGATACAATTTTTTGGTCATTCACACATTGGCAATACTTCTTAGCATATATTAACTAATAAATTTCTTTTCATTTTCTACATTTAGTTAAAACAAGGAAAACTCGAAGAAATCACACTAAATACACAATATTATTTAGAAATTGAAAATACAAAATTTGCAACAATTAATGGTAATGATGCTGTGGGTAAACAATTGGGTCGCACAACTGTAATATTACGTGATCGTAATGTACCAACTGTTATCGATAATGATATACCAAAACCGCCATCACCAACAGCCACTTTAACAATAACAATAGCAAATAAAATTGCATTAAATTTATTGCCACATTTTAATTGGTTAACCATTGATGGTGAACGTCATGAAATTGCAATTGATTTATACACACAGTATGTCCAATTTATTTATTGATTTAATTTGCGAAAAATTGTATTTTATAATAAATTGAAAATCATTTTTGTTTTCTTTTTTCTCTTTTTAGTGATAATCAAAAGATTTTACTCGGTTCAAAGTATAAAATTCAATCAAAATTTGATGAAAGTATATTTTATCCAATAACACGAACAACAAATGGTAGCCGTATTTATGGTGAAACAGTTAAAGCCGGCACCAGTAAGGTTATTGCAACATTTGAACAATTAAGGGCAACTGCTGAATTATTTGTTTATCAAGGCATTGATTTATATCCATCAATGGTTATATTGCCATATGAACCGAATTATGTAAAAAAGTATGTATTTTTTAATATTTTTGTTATCTGTTTTTTTTTTTTTTTTTTAAATTAATAAAAAAAATTATTTTTCATTCTTTCCATCCTATGAACAGACAAAAAATTCAATTTACCGCAAGTGGAGGTGATGGTCAATTTATATGGTCAACTTTAAATAAAAAACTTGTTACAATAACACAAAATGGATTAGCTGATACAAAATTTGAAAATTTACATCCATTAGAGTTTAATCATTTAAATGCTGACGGTTTTACTGGTAGCAGTAGTAGTGGTGGTAATGTTGATCATTTGGTTGTGAATGGAAATGTTGTGGAAAATTTTGCCCAAATAAAAGTTGCACTTACAAAAAATCAACAAATATCAAAAATAGCACAAATCCTATTTCTACCACCAATAAAATTAGAAATTGTAAATTATAATTTTGAAACATCATTAGGCCAATATGTATTTATTCATATTGCAATGTATACACAACAAAATGATAAATTAATACCATTTACATTTTGTGATAATTTAAATTTTGAATTGAAATTTTCAAATGAAATATTTACAACAACACCAGCATCATCATTGAATCGTAATCAGGTGATTAACATTGGTGATGATAAATTAATTGGTGAACAAAAATTATCGGAAAATGCTTGTCGTCTATTTGCATTAAAATCAATTGCTTTGGGTAGTACCCATTTGAAAATTACCTATAAATTTATGGATAAATTATTAAGTGATGATGTAACACTTTATGTTTTCGATAAATTAGATATTTTAAATCCAATAACAAATGAAATTGTTTTACCAATTGGTGCAACACGTAATTTAATCTATTTTAATGGACCACAGAAAATTTATAATATCGATGCTGATTTAATAACAAAATTAACATTTGATAGTAAATTGGTGAATGTCGTGAATGCAATGAGAAATGAATTACTTAAAGATAATCAACATGTTTTTAATATTTTATGTCGTAAAATTGGTGAAACAAAATTTAAATTTGATATCTACAATAAATTGAGAACGAATAATTTTTTACCATTTTTATCTGAATTTGAGACCACAATATTTTGTGTTAAACCAAGATTTATAAATTTATATACAACGGAAAAATTAAAAGATAATTGTCCAATGAAATTGAAAAATTCATTAATGCATTTACGTAAAAATAATAATAATAATTTAGAAATTGAAATTGAAATATTGGATGCAAATCAACGTAAATTAATGAATATAACATCATTGATATTGGATGCCGAATTATTGGAACATAGTAAAAGTGATGGTAGTAAATATGATAGTATTGGTGGTGACAATAAATTATTGTATAGCCGTGATGTTGAAGAGGATATAATCAGTGGTGGTGTACGTATACCAAATAGAGATTTTTTAATAACATCATTACCAAATACTGAACACAATTTTAAAATTAAAGCCACTGTTGTATCGTATGATCAGAAGATACTAAATAGTTTTGGTATAAAAGCTGAGAGTCCCGAATTTGGTATTAAAAAGGTAATTTGTCATTTATTCTTCTGCTTTAAATTTTTAATATTTGTAATATCCATAAAATTTAAAAGTTAATTATCCTTTTTTTTTTTTTTTTATTATTATTATTATTCATCCGCACAGACACCATCGGATCCATTAACAAAACCAATAATTGAAAATGAATTGGATTTCTTAGCCGTTAACAGTACCCTATTACCATTTGATACAATTTCAATATATTTGGCAAAAAGTAAACCACAACCGGTAAAAATTTCACAAGGTAGTGGATTTTATGAAATTAAATTAAGTGATAGTGGAATTATTGATGTAAAATTTGATGATACAATAAGGCAATTGATAATAACACCATTAAAAATTGGCCAAGTAAGACATAATAATGAACCGAATTAAATTTATATATCTCTTTTAATAATAATAATCAATTGTTTATTTTTCGATTAGGTAAAAATAAGTTTATTGGATCGTTGTTTAATGACCGAAGCCACAACATTATTTGTATCGGTTGTTTCAATTGGAAAAATTGAATTACAAGTAAATAATTTTGCTTTAATTTTAAGTTTTTGGTTGTTCTTCATCATTTAATCAATTTTCCCATTTATTAGGTACCCGATCGTGTTGAAAAATCAAAATCAATTGAAGCAATTGTTAAACTTTATGATTCTATGGATAATTTACTTATTTTAGATTCAAATAATCTTAATATTTATGAATTACATGAAAATATATTTAATGTAAATGTTTTAAGTGCAGAATTAGATGATCAAAGTAATTTGAATGTTGGCGAAATTCGGTAAATTAAATGAAAACTTTTCTATTAAAACAATTAATTTGTATTTTTTTTTGTTTTATATTATCATTTATAGGTATAATGTTAAAGGATTAGAATTGGGTGAAACAAAAATATCATTTAATTCAGGACAAGGTAATCAACTTACATCGAGTTCAGTTGCTTCGATTCAGGTAAGTGTTGTTTTAATATTCTTTAATTTAATTTAATCGGTGGATATTGAAGTTAGAAACTATGATAAATTTTACGTTATAAAATAGAGAATTGATTGAGATTGAGTCAAATGTTCAAATATTTTACTTATATTATATTACACCTAACATTCGTTAGTTTGTCTGTAGTCGTTTATCATTGATGTTGCAAGCGATAATTCGATCACAGTATATGTTAGCAATGGTATGTGATGGGCATGTAAAATTTTGGGGTTTATATGTTAAGTTGCTATATAAATAACTAAATATTGGTTGAGCCGTTCACATGATGTTAGACTCGGCTACTACATTCACCAACAAAAAATATCACAACAATACATTTCGTTTGTACGAACATCCATTTTAATAGTAATAAAATGAATTTTAATCACAATTTTCCAACATGATAAATGTGATAAAAAAAAATACAGGGTACTCTGCTAAAAATTTAAGTATATCAGGTTATATTACATTATTGATAATACAGGTAGAGGATATCATATAGTGATAAGTAAAATTGAACATTAAACCATTGTTTTCGGTTTCAGTACCACATTTTTTTTTAAGTTGTAATCAAAAGTTAGTAGTCCGTCACGTCACCTGTGAAACATTCATTGATAATTCAGTCAGTGAGCTGTATTTCAGAATTTGTTATAATTTCACATTCATGTTTAATTAAATTTTCGTTAGTTGATAAATATCGTCAGCGAAGTCTTCAATACGATTGGATAAACTTCCATGTGATGCTTGGCATTTGAATGTTTATCGTTGTCATAAACTAGTCCAGATCACTTGGATCATGTAGTGGTTGTATAAAGGATGAGAAACTTATTTCCTTTAAAAACTCGAGTCATATATATCGCTGTTATGGACTCGATTTATTGTCGATCAGGAACCGTAGCGATAGAATAATCATATTAAGATTTACGCATCTATATACATCTTCTGATATTATGGCAATTTTTGTACATTATAGTGTAAAACAGGAATGTATTTTGTCGCTTCTATTGTTCCTATTTGATATGTCAGTGTTTGCATCTTTCGAGGCTACTTATGCGTTTTTGTTTTAATATGTAATGAAATGATTAATACCCCTTTCAGGATTGTTACGATAGATTTCCATATATAATCAGATATTTAATGGCCCTTAGTTGAAACCGTGTCAGAGCATGTTTTATAGTTGTAATATGTGCCGTTGGTAAAAATCGGAATATTATGGACAAATGATGATAGGGTTAAAGATAGGGGAAGACCGTATCATGAAAGCTTTGATATGTTGATTGCGGCATCAGTGAATTTAAAACCAACTATGACATAGCATCACTATTTTGAAGTGGTTTCAATATGCACAGTGAATGACTATGTATGGAAGATTGAGTAGAATATTCGTCTTGATCTTGACTTTTGGGAAAAGGGTATGTATTATAGTTCTTTATGCAATATTGTTAAGTGTTGTAGAACAGACCGGTGTCATTGTTAGATCGTTGATGATAAGTGGTTAACAAACCGGACAGGGGTGTTTAAATCTGTGATTTATCGATTCCTTAAATCTAATTGGTCTTCTATCACACAATCTGATTTACACTTTTATGACACAACACAAAACGTATAGAAAAATCGCAAATTACTTAAAAAAGAACACTTTTCAATGACTTAATGTGTGTCACGTTTTTGTTTGCAACTTAACTCGTATACTTAATTGCTTTAATGCGCATCAAGTTTAAATGCATTACTATTTACAAATGATCAATAATAATTCGATCAAAAATAATGAAATATATCCGAAAGACAAAACAACTATTTACATATCTATTCTGCCAAATATCACGACTATCTGTTAGATCGTATTTCTGACTGATTTTAAAAACTTCGTACATCTAATAATCTATTGACTGATTTGTGTGATAAATGTCTCGACTTTTTTTTGCATTTGTCACATGTTTATTGATGTTTTAAGCAGTTCACTACAGATTTGTGTTTTGTGTCGACGGTTCAGACAATTTTATTAGAAAAAGACGGTGTGGAAATTTCATGGGGTTGTCACATTTATTTCTTGGAGTTGTTCATTTATTTCTTGCTATCGTCAGATGCTTTCTTGGTATTGATTGATGTTTTATGTAATTTAATGGAATTTTTTATATACGCTAGAAATTTTTCTATGTGATTTTTAAATTTAAAATAAGATATTAAGGTATACTAAAGAGTATTATTTATTTAAATTTCATATATTAGCTAGTTATCATATTATTATTTCCATTTAAAACAATTACATATTCTGGAACAAATTGATTTATTTGGCATCCCCTTTACGGACGCACGTATTGCTTCATAAATTACTTCATTTACATTCTGATATTCTTTTGCTGAACATTCAATAAATGCAGTTGCATTAATCGTTTTTTTTAATCGTTCTCCTTCAGATCTTTTTACATTATTTATGGAATTTGTTTGTCTTAAATCACTTTTTGTTCCTTTAAGTATAAACGTGGAGAGAATATTTTTTCAAACAAAAAATTTTTATGAAAATATTAAAAAACCACCACATCGTAAAATTCGCAACAATACACTCATATCACCTACCAACTAAAATTATTGGAACTTTCAACGGTGCCACATCATGATACCATTTTGATTTAATATTTAGAAATGAATCTCGTCTCGCTATACTATAACATAATATAAAGCAATCGGCTTCTTTATATGTCAGTTTTCTTATTCGATCGTAATCTTCTTGACCGGCTGTGTCAAGTAATTTAATTGTATATTTTTCATTATCTAAATCGATGTCAAATATTTCACAATCGAAACTAAAAGCAAAAAAGAAAAAAATACGTTTATTAATATATTTGACGAAGGGAGATTGTTCAGCATATCAACGGCGAATTAATTTTGCCATATTCCAATTTCACATTCATCCCTGTACTTGCAATATGGTTATGCAGTTATGCAATTGATTAGACACCAGTTCTTAATGTGTGGATCATAGTTCACATTTATCAATTTAAAATGGACAGTAAATGGTGACAAAATATATTCGAGTGCTTTAATATCGAAATGTACGTCGAGTACATTCGTTGAAATATTTATCCTTAGAACGACGAACTGGTAACTGTACCTCACTAGATCATCTAGTGGTCCGGATTTACTTATCTGTTTGTGCAAAAAAAAAGATATGTCGTTGACAAAGTCATGATCTTGAAGACGATTAACCTTAGACCAATCCCATTCATATCATATGGTTTGTTGTTCATATTTTCATAATTCAATTCGAATAGGAACAAGAGCGAGACGTTAAAATACATCAAGCTTTCCACAATGCAAGATTGTGCACTGCGTGTTACGATAAAGACCGTGAATCGTGTTTATCAATATGGAACACAGTGATCACTGTTAAAATACATATCTCTAAAGATGCGTAAATTCAACAGTAAGTTTGTTCACCTTTAGCTAATTATGATATGAATTATTTGATTATAAGTTGTCTATGTTGTCAACAATCACTTCGTTGAGGTACAGATACCATTTGATCAGAAATTCAATTCGTCAGTAGTTGATTCATATATCTTCAAATCGTCGTTGTCATTTATTTCTAAATTTCTAACAATTTCAGTAATTGTAATAGTCTATCAACAAGCAATTGAATGTTTTGAACATAGTTGCTGTGCAGTTATCATGCAATGTCATCATTTATGTATATCTGTCTATACGTTCATATTCTGTAGCATGTACTGTTTTGATGTCTTAGAAACTTTATATTTTATTTGATCATTAAATGGTAATTACTACTACCTCACATAATCGTTGATCATGTGGTATATGAAATTAAAAATATTATTGAACCTTGAACTACTGTTTTCACATTTATTTACTACAAAACAAACGATTGTCAATGATTGTTATTAAAATAATATTTACTTACATTGTGGGTACATAAATTGTATCGTATAATCCTTGTGTTGTATAAGAGTATATTAAACATGTCTTACCAACTTCACCGTCCCCAACTACAACTATTTGCTTAGTAAGCAGTGACATAATTTAATTAAAAAAATTATATTAATGTCAACAAGTATATCTTCCAAATCACTGAAACAATCACTAGCATAAATTTAATGTTCTATATCATAAACGATGTAACTGCTGACAAACTATAAGTTTTTAGGGATCCCAAGTATTTAGTTGATGATGATATATGTGTATTGTAAGAAGTAACACTTGTTACATTTTTCTTTAAGTCTCTATTTTTAATTTTCTTGAAATTTGTATATTTTTATTGTTGAAAAACTATAAATAAAGTTTTTTTCTTTCTTGTGTAAAATATAAATTGAGATAAGTTAGTTATTTACTTGCGTCATTATCAGCAATGTGTATATATACATACGAAGTGTATCAAAAAAGAAATGTTTTTAAAATCATCTAATCAATATATGAAAGCAATTTCAATTTGTAGACAGCTATTTGACATAAACAAGCGATAAAAATGGCGATATCTTCAATTATTTAAAATTTGATAAGATAAAAAGCGATGTGACATAAAATGATCAGACGAATTCAGTCAAAAGTAGAATTTAAATTCTTTGGTAAATATACAAATATCAGCCCACTTGATTTGACCCCCCTAGTTTAAGTTCCCGTATCTTTTTTCTAATCAAATACACGTCGCTTCATCTTTCCCAGCACATTCTATTTTGTTGCAGTTTCTCGTATTGTACTACTTCAGGCGTTTATACTCGTATGTAGATATTATTACTATTAGAGCGTGACATAACATTAGATGAGTTGTCGCAAGGTTCCTCCATTAAGACATTTACCTCACATAGGAGGAAAATAAATATTTTGGCAAACGGCTAATGGTATGGGTAAGGAATAACCACAAAAGCGAATTGAAATGCTGGCCAATCGATTACAATACCTTCCCATGATGGCCATCGGAAACGTAATTTAATACTAATATCCCAAAGAAACTGTTATAGATAGCTCAAGAATTGAAGCGGTACTCGATATTCTTGGGTTAAGCGAGATTCGATGGATTGAAAACGGAGAAAGGACTATATCCTCTGTTTAAACCTTTTTGTTTTCTGCAATGCTTAGTTTTGTTGTTATTGGCAGCCGATATCAGATCGGACAAGACTCAGTGTTAAATGCGTAACAATAGTTTAGATTTACTCACCTACGGAACAGGCATCGTCTGAACACAAGGAGACTGTTTATTGTCAACTTACACACTATGTCTTGTTGAGGTTAAGACATCGGATATAAAAATTATGGCGGACATAAGTAGACAACCAAGAACTGGAGAACGCATAAATATTGCTAGACATCGAAGGGGTTAGTTAACGTTTTACAGGCGATTTGTCGAATCGATGCGTGTATGACTACGTTCGACGAGACTGGAACATAGTCGCTGGCGAATTGAGACATGTCTGTGAAAGGAAGGAAAGAATTAGTATAATGATACTTGCAATCTAATAATGACGAGGAGAAACATAAGAGTACGTTTAACAACAGCAGATACAATATTGTTCAATTGAAAAAGATGTTTGTAAAATTGCACGACATGACCTTTTTTGAAAACATTACAGCTCGGCCACAACACGCGTAAAATTGCACGACATGACCTTTTTTGAAAACATTACAGCTCGGGCACAACACGCTGCAAATTCAAAACAACATTAGAGAAACTTAGCGTCTAGTAGGCAATTTAACGAAATTTACTTTGCAACTAAAAATGTCCAACTCAATTTAGGAACGGTTTACTATAATTTCAAATGAGATTCAGCAAATGGGAAATGGACTGAGTATTTTTGCGAGCTACTAAATAAACCCAATGTTTTGAGTCATCAGAGTCCGGTTGACCGATGAACGATTTAGGTATTCTGCTCCAGTTCATTGTGAAATCAATCACTTAAAATACTTAAAGTGCGACAAGGCAGCCGGCAGAAGATGGACTTCGATGGCATTTCATAAATATTAAATAGCATTTTTAGTGAAGTGTGATTGTCTGATGATATTTCACTGTTGAGAAAAGAGGGATTGATAAACAAATTTCCGGAAATGGTAACTTGTTATTATTGTGCACAAAATGTGGTAGATCTTGGACTGATCATGTAAATCCCTTGGATATATTGGGGGGGAGGGGGTGGTAGTTACAATGTGATGATGAAGACGGATTTGTTATGATTTAATGTATGTAGATAGATTGATGACAGACAAATTCATTGACCAAAAACTATCAAAACGAGAATTTGTGCCAGTCTCCACAAATTCTCGTGAAATGAAAACGTAAATAAACATGAATGTCAGCCAAGGAAAGTGGACTGGCATCGACTATACATTGGGGCGTTGATATTGCCATGTCCAAAGACAACGTGATATTGGATGTATTGAAGTGAAGGTACATGTCAGAAATTGTGGACAATATTTGTTGTACAATGGATTCCTATGCTCTAGCGGGCAGTAAAGTTCAAGATGATGATGAAATCTATTTACGTGTCAGTACAAACATAAAATATTTATGAGTTGTTAAATTTGTTAAAAGCAGTTAATTTTCAAATTGACTAATGCTGTAGGTAACATGACAGATAATTAACTGAAGCAGACTGATGATTTGCAACACGTTTATGATGAATTCAACACAATTTATATAATAAATAGTTGATAAAATCTGGATACGCAATATCAATATTCTCGTAGAACATGTTTAAACAGATGTTAGCAGAACTAAATGCTAACAATACAACAACTTTTAGCCAAAATTCAACTTTATTCATTAACGTACTCTCCTTAAAGAGTGAGACATGCATTACAACGCTTCTCTAACATTTCGATGCGTTTTTTGTAGAACTTCTTCTTATCTTTGGTCTCAAAATTCCTTTCAGTTTCGGTAGTCACTTTTTCATTGGAGTTAAATCTCTATCTCCGGAGCATTACTTTTAGGTCTACAAACAGATAGTAGTTGCTGGTAGCCAGATCCGTAGAATACTGTACTCGGATTGTGATACGGTGCATTGTTCTGGTGAAAGAGCAAGTTTTTCTTCTTTATTTGGGATCGTTTTTTCACTATTTCTTCCTTCAAACGCATCAATAACGCTTTATAATATTCGGTATTGATGGTTCTTTGTTTCTCAAGGTAATCGACGAATAAAATACCGTGCGCATCCCAAAATACGAATACCATAATCTTACCAGCTGACATTTGGATTTTTTGTTCGCTTTGTACTGGCTGCCGATTTCACTCTGGAGTGTAGTGATGGATCCATGTTTCATCCATTGTCACATATGGAAGAAAAAAAATCTTTTTATTGCGATGAAACAGTTCCAAACAGCGCTCTGAATCGTCGACGCGGTATTGTTTTTGATCAACTGTGAGCATACGCGGTTCCCATTTCGAACAGAGCTTTCATCATCGAGATTAGGCAAAGTATAAGTTAGTTGCACACAATGGTTATTGAAGTTCTTGCATAATGCAGTAGGTATGTTATATATTCGGAATTAATTTGATATTAAACTAAACTTTGCTATTGAATAACGATTCTGTACGGAGGAGTCCAGCGGAATTAAAAAAAAAATTTTAAGAACTTATTTTCATTATATATTATATACTTTGGTGGTTATAACAAGAATTTCTTTTATTAAATTTGTGGAAAAATATTTCTCATTTCAAATTAAAACAATTCGAAATTCTGGAACAAATTGAAGTATCTGGTATTCCATTTATCGTTGCACGTACAGCTTCATTAATAACTTCATTTATATTTTGATATTCTTTTGCTGAACATTCAATAAATGTATTTGCGTTAATAAATTTCCGTAAACTTTCACCTTCACAAGTTTGTACATTCTTTGTGGACGTACCCTTTAAATCATTCTTTGTTCCTACAATGATGTTTAATATCGTAAATTACATAAAATCAAGTTATACATACACTTTCAGAATATCTCAATATGATACCTTAATTGTCACTTACCTACTAAAATGATTGGCACTTCTTTCCAGGCAATATCATGATACCATTTGGATTTAATATTTAAAAATGAATTTCGCCTAGCTATACTATAGCATAGTATAAAACAATCAGCTTCCTGATAAATAACCTTTCTTATTCGATCATAATCTTCCTGACCGGCTGTATCATAAAGCTTAATTGTGTGTTTTTTATTTTCCAATTCTAGTTCAAAGGTTGCACTATCAAATCTATATAAA
>JANSTX010039295.1:0-13006 GCA_027564355.1 Penthetria funebris | reverse complement strand
CCAAAATAGGATTTGATTCCGAAATCCGTTGATGAGGATATTCTTCATTCAGAAGTTGATTAAAGTATTGCTTCCACTATTAAACTAGTGTATTTTTCAATTAAATAAATTTATCACAGTTATTAAAACTGTGGTTCTGTTAATCTTATTAATAATTATTACTTTTAATTAATTAGTTATAATTGAAATTTGATGTATTGCGGGGTTTTGAATTAAGGAATAGGTATTTTCAAAATAAAATGTTAATGTTGAATTGATATGATTAATATTAACAGACGAAAATATAGAATAATTTATGAAATATTTTTGAATTATTTAAATATTATAAAGCTGAAGCTTGAAAAAATTTACAGATGCTATGAAATATCATAGCATCTGTATGTTTAGAACAGTTATTTATGTTTTGAAACCAATATATTCCATGTAATTAATTTATCTACGCTCAAGGTATATGAAATTAAAATTAATAAATAATTTAATACACTGAATTATGAATAATTCTTGAATTTTAATGTATGTCTTTTCTAATTAATATTGGGGCTGTTTTTTGTTAATAATTCTAATTATTTAAAAAAAAAAAATAATAATCGATTTCAAAGTTTTAACAAATATAATAACACAAAAAAAATTTTAATCTTGGACAAATACAATTCATTTATGAATATTTTACATATCAATTAAATTATATATATGCGTTAAACTTACTTATATTATATATATATATATATATTTTTTTTGTCCTTATATACGTGATGTTTGATTATCCTTATTTACTTAATTGAAAAATTTGATGCAATAGTTCTTTATTGTTAAACTTTTATAAAAATATACTCGTATAGATATTTCAAATTATTGTTTAAAATCACTATGTAGATTTTTAATTTAATATAATTTTTACGAAAAAAAAATTTTTGTCTTTCAGAAAATATCTGAAAGTGTTACTATTTCAAATATGTAATTGTGTAAAACACCCTCAATTCATGTATAACTTTTTTATCACCATCATTATTCAGTACTGTTCTGAAGAAAATTTATAGCTTACTACGAGTTTATTGTAATAAATAATAACATTGAATTTTCCCTTTTTTTAAATTGATTTTCGAAGACTTGAATATTTTTGTTTCAAATTTTCTTTGTGACCTACAATATGTACATATAAAATATTACCAAATTGTTAAAGGAATATATAGTTAATTTACGAGAACGAAAATGAATGGTATATATACATTATACATATAATTGAATAATTTAGTTTGAAATATTGAACATTTCTGTCTATTATACAGTTGGTATAAAGCAACTATAACTATATATTAGCTAATGAGTATATACATAATTTCTATTGGAAAATTTCTTATAACAAAACGAATTTTCCATTTAACTCTACTAATATATATACTTAATATACTAGTATATTACTAGGGCGAATTGATAATAACGGTTAAAATCTAGGAGCATATGCACATTGGACATTCTTTAAAATGTCACATAGACAATTTCATGTAGATAGGCCAATTGCGTTTTGATTTGACAACCATTGAAAACAAACAATTTTTGTTTTTATTTGTTATAATGGAAAAGGTTAATATGCCAATTGTATTATAGATTACAATTTTTTTTTAGACTCACTATAAACTCAATTCGGACTCTACTGTCTTTCAATTGAAATAATTCCAAGCTCATTATCAAAATCATCACCAGGACGTCCAAAACAAATGTCCACTGAAGAACTGATCGACAAAATTCATAAGATGCATCAGATGGTATAGCTATATATTATTAAACAACGCATATCAACTTGTTACTTTGGTATTCACCAAATTACTTTACGATATCTCACTTGAAAGTGTTTTAAATCAAATTCAGAAGTCATCATCTGAATTACTAAATCCAATATTCCTATGCTAGAAGATTCCGATGGCAATATTGTCACATATTCAATTAAAAAGGTTAACTTATTGGTTGCCATATTTTCTAACAACTTAAGGTTGTACGACTCTGGAAAAAACACCACCATTTTCACCTAATTCCGAATTTTATATAAAACCTGTATTTATTTAGAAGATAGCCAACGACTAACCAATTCCTAAAAAAGAAAGAAATTTAATACAAACACTCATGATTATTTTCGTAGCAACGCGCATCCTTTCCTATCCCATGGGCCGGATAAAATGTAAACAGAATTATTTTAAGCATGAGCACATTAAAGGGTAACCAATCCCTGAAAAATGGCTTGATTATAAAAAAAAAAAAAAAAAAACTAGTATTTCGAAGGAACTAAAAAATTTGGAAGGTCGGTTTTTCGAGCTATTAGCAGATTATGTTGAAAGGTAAAGTAAATTGCTTTCTGTTTTAGAAAAATAAAAAAAAAAAAAACTAATTCCCTGATTATCTTCATTATCAATCCGCGCTCGTATTACTTTATATGTTTTTTTTATTTTTTTTTTTTTGGTTGTCAATAATATAATATATAATGTTCCATATACCAAATAATTAAAAGAACTCCTTGTTATATAAATTATATATAGTCCACAATCAATCGGTCTACAGTTGCTGTATCAACAATAATCAACAGAGGATTCAGTAAAACATACTTTTCAGTTAATTGATCTATCATTTATATGTTGTGTTCTTATAGTTGTTGCTATTATTAACATATAATATTATATGTCACAGGTGAAATCTATTAAAAAATTAAATTTAAAAATTAAACCCTCAACTTTAAAAATGAGTTATTCTCTATAGTTCTATTATGAATATTGTGCTTATAGTTTCTTTCTGTAGGGACTCTATATATTGAAAGATAATATAAATATTGAAATAGTTGCGATTGAAAAAATGTTTTCAATGTTGTTTTTAAATAATTAAGTAACAAGTTTTTTTTTAACTTCTAATTAGTAAAAACATATTCCCATCAATTATCGCGAGGTAATGATGGTGGAACATATTAGTAAAATTTTTCTAAAAGATTTTAAACGAAGTAATGAAAATTTATTAATTTTTCTATATACAAATTTCAATATTCCTATAAATTTTTATTAATTTTTTTTTGTTTTGTTTTTAATTTCCTCAGGTAAGGACGGTTCTAAAGTAACCACAGTTGTTGCAACACCTGGACAGGGATCGGATAGAGTACAAGAAGTATCTTACACAGATACAAAAGTTATTGGAAATGGAAGTTTTGGTGTTGTATTTCAAGCAAAATTATGCGACAGTGGTGAATTGGTTGCTATCAAAAAAGTTTTACAGGACAGGCGATTTAAGGTATGCTATATATATGTTTTTATTATATGAGAATTGATTTTGAACGTATTGACATATTTTGAATTAAAAATGAACAATTTTTTTTTTATGTGCTTAAAGGGAAAAAAATAGTCTTTGTGGATTTCAGAAAATTTACCAAACGGTTTTAGAATATTTAGATCCTATAGATCAAGATTATTACGATTAATGTATCGCGCGTTTCAAGAATGTGAAATTCGTTGTCATTCCCGACGAAGCGCTAACTTCACGACGAAGCGCTAACTTCACGACGAAGCGCTAACTTCACGACGAAGCGCTAACTTCACGACGAAGCGCTAACTTCAATGTGATTGTTCAAACCTTATTGAGAAGTCAATTGGATACAAGGTTAATTTGAATGGTTGTCCCCACTTTTGCGATGTAATGAACTGTGCAACGTTATTATGTAAAAATTTGTAGTGTGAAATGAGCTTATGGGGGGGGGGGTGTTGTCGAGTTCAGTCGAAATGTACAATGGTTCAAATCAAAATTTTTGTGTGCCAAAGGCCTCAGCGCATCATTTGCCACCTTTTGTTGGAACACTTGCTTGTTCACCTGAACGAACGAAGAGCGACCATTTGTAGAGTCTCAGTAATCTGAGCATCATAAAATCCACCGCTAATTTACGCATAGCAATTAGTTGTTCGATATAGTCTGGGTTAGATTAGATTATTTAGAAATGAAGTTAGCAGAGCACTGCGACAATAAACATATTGTACACCCCCATTCTACTCACTCCAGAGTAGGTTACAATATCTGAAATTGAGTACATCTCCTAGACCTGTTGCCTCCAATAATCATAGGATCTGGAAGATAGCTCCTGAATACCCAATACATAGACTCCAAAGTGCCTCCTTCTCTTGTTGATCAGGGCTCCACATTCAGAGAGAATGTGTATGACAGTATGTTTGTCGTAAGTGCAGAACGTACACTGACTATTCTGTTTAGTACCAATTTTCTTTAGGTGACTCTTTTATGCAGCAGTGTTCCGTGAGTAAACCCCCCCCCTCCCCACTCCTTAGTATCCATACCTTACTTCTATTAGAGCTAATCATGGTGACAAATCTTCTATGTTTATTATCGTCAAAAAGAATTTTTGCCTGTCTGTTGTGAAGACTGTGTTCTCTTCTATACTGGCCGTGTATTAATGTGTCAGCGTTACTCTATTGCCAACTGATAAATCATTTGGTCTTAACCTGCATTCCCAGACAATGCTCGCGTTAATAACACTCGAACTAAGTGCCCTTATTGCTGCTTGACTGGTGTGCTGGGTTAGGATTAAATACAGAATTGAATTAAATTTCTGGCCAAGTGTCTATAATACCTCCATGTGGTGGCCACCAGCAACGTAGTTTGATACCAACATCTAATCAGACATTGACTTAAATTGTAGGAGCTTAAAGGTGCGGTTGGGCGCCCAATTAATAGCTAACTTCACTAACCTTGACATCTGTGTGTTTGCTGAAATGTTTAATGGCATTGGATAAAATGGAAGTACGATGACGACTTTTGACTTACCTAAACGGACACGATTTGAAACCTGGAACGATAGAACAATGCTTGAACTGACGAAACTGGCGCAGGTGGCTCAAAAATTGAAAAGAAGGTACAAACTCGATATTCTTGAGTTGAGCAAGATTCGATGAAAGGAAAACGAAGAAAAGACTGTATTCTCTGGTGAAACCCTTTTGTTTTCCGCAATACGGAGTCACATTCATCACGGTAGTGAAGTCGGTTTATTGGAAAGTGTTTCTGCAAAGCGTAGTCTTGTTGACTGAAAGCCGATATCAGATTGAATAATGAAAGTAAGATTCAACAGTAGTGTTAACTGAGTGACAATAGTTCAGATTTTCTTCATTATTCCAGATTTCTTTTATTATTCATTATTCCTTATGATTTTACTTTCCTCAACTTAATTCGTTGTCCTCTGCTCCCAATAACTTAATGATTAGTTTTCTATGTTTACATTTCTAATTTAAATCGTATATATGTACAATTATTGCAATTGAAGGTGGTATTCATTTGTGTATGCTCAAAATTACTTGCAAAATTCGTAGTATTTTTGTTTTTTTTAAATAATTAATTATTTTCTCTTACTACTAGAATCGTGAACTACAAATAATGAGAAGATTGGAACACTGCAATATCGTTAAATTGAAATATTTCTTCTATTCAAGCGGCGAAAAGGTATGTTATTGGTTTTTTATATATTCTTTTTTATGATTTACTTTAAGTAAAATGAAATTAATTAACGTTTATAATATAATATAAATAACATTTTTGTTGTTTTTCATTTCCTATATTTTTATGTAAAATCATAAAATTTGTTTTTCAAAATTAATATGAAAAGAAATTATTTTTTTTTTGCTTATGTTTTTCTTTTTTTTTTTTATTTTTTATTTTGTTGTGGTTCGCGGGTGCTAACACAGAAACCAGATTATCCAATTGAATTAGGCGTATTTGCCGGTTCACTGCAATTGCAGGTAGAGAGCGGGTCTTTAAAAATTCACAATGAAAAAAAATCTTATTTTTTTTTGTCATTTTCATTAAAAAAAATAGAATATTGAAATTTTTTTTAAATAAACCAAATTTAAAAATATATAACCATTTATTTTCATAAAATTTGATAAACAAAAATTAAAAAAAGAATTGAATATTTTTTTCCCTTCCAAATATCACCACCATTTTTTGCTAGTTGTAGATGCAAATTTATTTGCAACATTTTATTGTTTAATTAATTTTATATATTTTTAATTGGTTTGGTTCGTATTTCTTTATTTATTCATTTTAAATTTTAACTATTTTTTTATTTAATGTTTTTTTAATTTATTCCATTTTCTGTGAACAGAAGAGGTTTTTTATCTTTTAATTAGTTTAATGTATACTTAAAATATTTTTTAATGTAAATAAATTGAATATTTCGTTTTAAGATTTACGATTCCTAATCTAAATTATTGCTAAACGAGCGTCTAATGTTAAAAATTTGTTAGTAATCATTCTTATGTTCATCATGTATATCTCTAGATTCATATTTATTTTAATACATTAATCATGTCATAATGCTACGAACATAATTTTATTTTTCTATCTTACCCTATGACTCCACAGGACACAGCGATGTTTTAACATATGTTACTAATCTGTCCAAGATGAAAACCGGTGGAAAACACACAAAACATCGCGTAGACATAAATTTGTTCTTTTGTTTTTTACATAAACTTAAAATTTTTTTTTTTTCGCCATCGCCAACTCTTGAAAATACAGTGGATTCATAACGTAATTCGTATAATTTGATCAGGAGAACTGCCGATGTGTGCCATTTCCTGATGAAAATGAGCATTTTTTTTTTTTGTTAATGACGATCGTATTTTCCTAATTTATTCTTTCAATGTATTAGTGACGAATAATATGCACGAGTTATTGTTTTATCCTTTTTTAAATAGGCAATATAACGCCACGTGCAATACCATAAAACAGAAACCATAACCTTTCGTGCCTTCTTTAGTGCGCTCCAACTGCTTCGGTTGCTCTTTGTTTTTTTCTAGTGTGTAATGATTAATCTATGTTTCATTAAGAGTCATGAATCGGCGTAAAAATTCTTTCAAATTCCGTAGTAAACAGATCCAAATAACTGTGAGAAGTGGTCACACGAAGACGTTTTTGATCAATTGTGCACAAAACCGGCACCTATTTTGCTAATAGCGTTTGCTTATACAAATATTCATGTCCATTGACAGCTCTGCTCTTTTGCTTATGTGACGGAATATTTCCAAAAAAAAAATATTTTGGTTTTGTATAAATTTCATCCCAGAAACACACAGAATTACAAACCTTTTGAGGAATTCTCGATGTGAAAAAAAAATATAGTTTAATATTTTAATTAATTTTTGACGTATGCTCTCAAATGTTTACCTTCATTATCAATCCGACATCGTACAGTACATATTTAACTTGAATTATACACTGATTTTGAAATTGAATTTGTAGTACCGACGGTACTACAAAGAATAATTAAAAAATAATCATTCGTCATCGTTTATTTTGAATATTTGCAATGCTTATAGGACAAGGCTTGCTTAATTTAAAGTTAATTATATTTATTATTTGTATTTGTATTTGTATAAGCCGCATTTATATATGTACTATACAAATTAAATTCTTACTATTTTATCATTGTTTTATATTTTTTTTTTCTTTTTATTGTTGCTAATCCGCATTTTATTAATGTATATAATTGAAATGTATATTTTTCAGAAAGACGAAGTTTATTTGAATTTAGTGCTTGAGTATATTCCGGAAACCGTTTATAAAGTGGCACGTCAATATGCAAAAAATAAACAAACAATACCAATTAATTTTATCAGGGTAAGTGTAATTTTTTTCTAAATAAAATTAAATTAAATTTGAGTCGCCAACTATAATAATTCACATTAATTGGTCCTTCGAGCCGATAGTTTTTTTTTTATCTTATTTATATGCATAAATATATATACTTATATTTGTTTATTTTTAATTATAATTAAAGCTCTACATGTATCAACTATTTAGAAGTTTAGCCTACATTCATTCACTAGGTATATGCCATCGTGATATTAAACCGCAAAATTTATTATTGGATCCAGAAACAGCAGTACTAAAATTATGTGATTTTGGTAGTGCTAAACAATTGTTTCAAGGTGAACCAAATGTTTCGTATATATGCTCTAGGTATTATAGAGCACCAGAATTAATTTTTGGCGCTATAAATTATACAACAAAAATTGGTAAACAATTAAATATATTATAAATAGATATAATATTTGTTTTTTTTTTTCTTTAAATTTATTTTACTAAAACTTATTATTTAAAAAAAAATAGATGTTTGGAGTGCTGGATGTGTGTTAGCAGAATTATTATTGGGTCAACCAATATTTCCAGGTGATTCGGGTGTAGATCAACTTGTTGAAATTATCAAAGTCTTAGGAACACCAACTAGAGAACAAATCAGAGAAATGAATCCAAATTATACTGAGTTTAAATTTCCACAAATCAAAAGCCATCCATGGCAAAAAGTGAGTTGATTGTATACTTTC
This sequence comes from Penthetria funebris, assembly GCA_027564355.1. Classification (NCBI taxonomy): domain Eukaryota; kingdom Metazoa; phylum Arthropoda; class Insecta; order Diptera; family Pleciidae; genus Penthetria; species Penthetria funebris. The sequence goes on along the minus strand of JANSTX010039295.1, from coordinate 4,652 downwards.
TCTTTGTGTTTCTATTTATTTGCAAATTTTCTGTTTTAAAACAAAATAAAAAATATTATGCAAAAATATTCACAAAAAAGCTTTTATAGAAATTAAGTTGTAATAAATCAATAATAAAATTTGATGATAAAATATAAAACAAATTATAGTTAAGATTTCCATACAAATAAGTAGTAAATTTAAATAGTTTAATTAATTAATTAATTAATTAATTAATTAATTAATAGTAAAGAAATGTAAATTTATAATATTTCCAATTTTTTTAAAGTTTACATTTTATTATTTTCACATAATAAAATTAATAGATTTTTTTTTGTTTTCGCTCTCTTGATTTTTTATATAGATCAGAATAAATATGTTACTTAAATCTTAAATGCATGTACAACTTAGACCCAACTGTCATTTAATTTTGTTAAATTTATATCAATCAATAACATCAAATTATAAGCAACATAATTTGTTGATTTGATTATATTATTATCTTCTCGATCTTGTAGTGATTGTGAAGTAAAAAAAATCTAAGATAAAATAGAATACAATTAATTAGTGGTCCTTCGAGCCGTGTTATATTTTTTATGGCGTTTTTTTCTGATTGATTTTTTTTTTAAACTCGAAAACTTTTAATTGTAAGTACTACGATGAGTAATTTTAATTACTAAATGATTTATGTGTAAAATAAGAACTGCAATTACAAAATATTACAGTCAATATTATATTATATCTAAAATAATTATATTGCTGAATAAATGCTTTTATGATGAGATACAGTAATTTTTGGTGGCTAAATTAGCCTATATATTTTTGCTCTATTACTTGTATATATAACCTGCAAGCTTGAAATAAATAAATAAATGAAATATGCAATATAATTCTTTTGCTGAATAAAAATTATGTAGGGCAGCAACTATTCTTATATCCTTTATTATTTTTTATTTCGAATTTCAAACTTTGAACTTTTTTTTTATGATTAATAGATTTAATATTTCTTCACATCTATAATGGAATTTTTCGTTATAGTTTTTAACTTAGATTAGTAAAATTGTGTTTATTTTAATTTGAAAGAAACGTACTATTCAACAAAAAAATTAGCTTAATTTTTTAGAAAGTAGTTTTTGTTATAATTTTTTTTTTCTTAATAATAAAATACTAATTAATTATCTATCCGTTGCTATTTAGTAATCATTGGTTTAGTATTAATTATAGTTACTTAATATGCTATTAAATTGATCATCATTTTTGAATTGCTTATAAGTTTGTATAAGTTTTTTAGTACACTGCTGAATTGTTCAGTACTTTTTGTATTTTTTTTAGTATATTTGAATGATTCAGTGTCGTTGAATTATCCATTAGAGCTGAATTATTTATTAAAGCTGAATTATTCATTATTGCTGAATACTTAATTATTGCTGAATACTTAATTATTGCTGAATTATTCATTATTGTAGAATCACAAAATAAATGCGGACAATAGAAATAGAATAGTTACTTACTACTACTATTCACAACTCGTCTATAATATTTAAAATGCAAATCCTGTTATATTCTGCTGAATAATGTACATTGTTAGCTTTTGCTGAATCAAATTTTTGTTGTGTATACATATTATCGTTCATTATATCACATTTTTATTTGTGTGTTATTTTGAATAATTTTATATAAGTAAATAAATTATATTTTAATTAAATTAGTCACACATCTCAATTGATTCGACTCATTTCAGTTGCTTCTTGAACGTATGTCATTTCCAAAATGTACTACTCATCATCAACGTTTAAGAGTAAGAATAATTTTATTAATCGAGGAAAAACAACACTGACAGAGACTATAAAATTAAAAAAAAAAAAAAAAAAAAACAAAAAAAAAAACCAAAAATCAAACAAAAATAAAAACTATTTGTTTGCACTTATTGAGTTTTTATTTTATTTTTAAAAAAATTTACGTTTGGAAAATTTCTTGCATTTTATTTTCAAAAGCAAATAAATGGATTTATTTTTATTTTCTTTAGTTTTTAAATTTTATTTGTTAGAGTGTGGAAATTCAAATATGAAATGAAAGGTTTTCATTTTAATCGGAGCTCTTTTTTTTTTTCATGTAAATGTTTGCTATAAACCAAAAAAAAAAGAAGAGAATCAAATCTATTTGCTGATTTTTGTTTAAAAAAAAAAATTGCCAAAAATCAGTTATAGATTTTTTAATTCTCTGTGAATATTTTGCAAAAAGTTTGATTTTGAAATTTGTTTATAGATTTTGATTTTTTGTTTTAATTTAATTTTCGAAATTTTCAATGAAAATGTGAATTTTTGAACTGACTAATTAAAATGTATTTATATTTTTAAAAGAAAAATAAAAGTTTTATTGCAACTAACCGTTAACCGGTGATGGTGTTATAGAGTGGGTCGAATTCAATTGAAATGTTACGCAATTGTTTAGTTTAATGAAGCTATACATAAATAATAAAATAAATAATTTAAAAAAAAAAAAACATTAATTTTAAAGAATGCCTTGTTTATGTTTTTCTTTATCATCTAAAATTGAATATTTTAGCTAATAAATGTTTTTGTTTTCATATTTTTTTTTTTTTTGTTATTGTTTTATAAAATAATTTTAAATATTTTATTTTTGAATTGAAGGTATTTCGGGCGCGTACCCCACCAGAAGCAATTACATTAGTATCAAGACTTTTGGAATATACACCCAGTGCACGGATTACACCACTTCAAGCATGTGCTCATCCATTTTTCAACGAATTAAGGGAGTCCAATCAAAGGCTTCCAAATGGACGGGAATTACCACCATTGTTTAATTTTACTGAACAAGGTTTGTGGCATCTAGCTTATATCTTTTATATCTTTATATCTTTTTTTAAATAAATCATATTTTATTTCTTGTAGAATTAGGAATTCAACCGAGTTTGAACTCTAGCTTAATGCCACGTACACAACAACAAATAAATGAAAATTCAACAAGTTCCACCAGTGGAATTACTGTTCCCGGTGTTGGTCAACAATCTATTGCAGCTAGTACCAGTGGAATATCTACAACAACTGGATCAACTGTTGTACCAAGTGGTAAGTGATGATGATTAATATCATTTAAAAATATAGCAATACACAGTACATCACATGAATGGAAATTTACGAGTACCGCCATACTCTATTATTCAGCATACAAAACATTTGCATAACGAAATGCGAAATATTACATCTGTTTCAGCACTGCCATCAAAACTTTTAAAATATTGTCTTTGACACAATAATCTTTAAATAGAGTCCTGTGAGTTGTATTTCACAAGTCATTCCAATTTTATCTTAATTTCTGTCTCAGTTTGCGATAAACCGCCACCCCCCTGTCGTTATCTTGGAACATATTTTATGATCACTGAAAAGAAAAATATTACCAATTGAATGCAGTTATGGGCAAACATGGAAAAAATCAATAAAATTCAGGCGACTTTTGGACGAAATTTCAAAATAATTTTTCTGTTGACTATACATTCTACCAGAATTCTTATTTTGCAGCACAGAATTCGTGAGTTTTTAATTATATATATATTAAGACCGTAAATCGAAAGAATATATGATAATAACGTTTTGCTGTTCCTTTCAATGAACCGACGACAAGTACTGCACATATAAAAGAGTCTTTAAAATTTAACACATTTTTCTACAACACCTTAGAATTGTGATGTGCAACAGTGAATGCAGATTCACTGTTGCACATCACGTACATCAGTCATAAGCATACATTCAAATGGGTGTTACGTGAGATTCGTAAACCATATTCATTAACCATATTTCAATTTACCTATAAGCAAATTAATTTTGTTTGCAGAGCACTATAATGTAAGAAGACCTTAAACGTCATTTCTATTTATATATCTTAACAATAATCATTTAATCTAAAATGTACTATCCTACCGTTCAGACTTTACCAGCATTTTAATGTTAATGTAGACATTTAATTTGATTATGCAATAACAAAAAAAAACAAAAAACTATTCAAAAACTGCAACTTATGACATTGAAGTGCTAATAAATAATTAATTTATTCATTTCTTTATTCGTTTCCATCGTTAACGTTTTTTCTTTTTTTTTTTTCCTTTTAATTTTTTTTTTAAATATTAGACGTTTGAATTATTAAAATTGTACATAATTGATTTAATTTCAGGATCATCAAATCTTGCAAGTGGTAGTAGTATTGGTAGTGGAAATATTGGTGGTGCAAGTATTGGTGGTAGTAGTGGCACAATTGCTTCAACAACATCCGGTTTAGTGGGACTTGTATCTACTGGTGGTGTTAGTGGCAGTGGTAACAGTGGAAATAATGGCAACAACAGTGGTAATAATGTTGGTGTTGTTAGTGCTATTGATGCAAGTGCCAGTCAAACGGTAACCGGTACAGCAATACAAACATCAACGACAATGGGTTAGCTAAAAGCAAATTTAGAACATTGTAAATTAACAACAAATATTAAGGATGGTAATGATGAAGATATTGATGATAATAATGATGATAATGATGACGAAAATTATGATAATGATTTTAACAAAATTGTTAATATTTAAATATATAATATACTATTGTAAATTTCAGACTAATCAGTTGACATAAATTTTTGACCAAAATCGATGCTTGTGTGCTTAACAAGCTAA
>JANSTX010039284.1:0-11274 GCA_027564355.1 Penthetria funebris | reverse complement strand
CTGCAATTCACTATTACTCTATTAAAATCCCATTTGTTTAAATTTTTAGTCGTGCACGAATGCTATTGCGAAAGAAAAAATATCAAGAAAATTTATTACAAAATACCGATAAACAATTGGAAAATCTTGAAAAATTAACATCTGACATTGAATTTGCTCAAGTTGAACAACAAGTTTTAGATGGGTTAAAAACGGGTAATGCTGCATTGAAAAAAGTGCATGAAATTTTAACGGTTGATCAAATTGAAAAGGTATTAGATGAAACACGTGATGGTATCGAAAAACAACAAGAATTAGATGAATTATTAAATGGTAAATTAACTGAAGAGGATGAAGAAGATGTTTTAGCCGAATTAGATGCACTGGTTGCATCAGAAAGTGATAAAGAGAATATTTTGTCAAGAGAAGAAAAATACGATAATGTTAAAGATGAGGATAAAATTGAAGATAAATTGCCAGATGTTCCTACAGATGATTTACAACCGGAAAAGAAACGACGTACAGATGAGAAAAAAGTTAAAGGTTAGTAGTTTTTTTTAAATTTAGTAAAAAATTTGATAAAATTATTTATATAAGTAAAATTTGTGTATTTTTTTTTTGTAGATAAAAGAATTGCATTGGAAGCGTAAGGATATATTTTGTTTTGTTCGGTGTGTTTTTATTTTTATTTTTTTTTCGTTTTGTAAATCAATTAAAACAACTATACTTAAAACAATGCCTAATCACATTAAAAACAATTTTAACTACCATATGTGAAAAAATGTAAATATTTATTTTTAATCTAAAAATGTATAATTTAATATATTAAATAAGGAAATATAGAATTTATTGCACTTTAATAATTAAAAAAAAAAAAACAAATTAAAAATCAAAGTAGTTTGTGAATTTGAAAAGGAATCTAGTGAATCTAGTCGCTTAACCGGCCGTAAATGAGTTACAAAATGGTGTTATATACACAACTAACTTCGATACGGGCACGGGTTAAGTTTCCACATATACCTACTTGTAACTTAAACTCTTTGGCAAATATCGGTTCTTTACGTTTATCTGCAAACGGTGTTAACAGAGCACCACAATTTACCTCTATAAACATTAATAGAGGATCAACAGTAACAGTCATACTTCTGATCGTATTAAAGGCATGTGCTGTGAAGTCTTATCCTAACGATTGAGATGAAAAATGTAGCAGGTTCAACGTGTAACTTTCTCATCAAATACTAATTTATAATTTAAGAGCAATTGGTATTCACTATTCTATATGAATTTGGTCAAATCTCACAGAAAGATAGCTGTTCGTAAAAAATCGGTAATTGTTCATCATGTTCGATTGCACAATCTGTTGTTCCAACAAGGAATTTGGTAATTGTGAATTATTATCTAGATTGTCCATTAATACGTAAAAGTTGCGTTGTTGATCTGGTAGTATGGTTTGATACGAAAGTATAATTTAAAATTCGCATTGGCCATACAAAAGCGTATATGATGTTAGGCACTTACTATTTAACAGTACTCCGGCTGTGAAACTTGGAAGGGGCTAAATAACATCATGTAACAAAGTTTTCAGAACACAGCAGATAGTCTATTTCGTTAATAAATTGTATTTAATTAGAAAAATATGGAGCCTTGTCTAATGTTCTAGAGCAGTCTTTGCCGAATAAGTCACATACTTGTTACACACTTTTATTTGTCGTTAGTGGAGTATGATGTAGTGAATGGATTAACATCAAATTGGAAATATTATTATCAATATTTGATAATGAAGGCAGAATTTATTGAGTAACTGTTAGTCAACCATTGTCTAACTGTCTGAATATTACTTTAAACGCCTAGAATGATAATAAAATTTTATGTTTAAATTTTAAATTTCCTTTATTTGAACATAAATAAATAAACAAAAAAGAAAAAAAGAACTACAGTACAAGAATTATAATATTTTTAAAGTAATTTATAAAAATTAAAAAATAATTAATGGAAACAAAACTATTTTATTTAGTAAAAGTACAAAAATTAAGGATTATTATAGGATGTAAAATTATTATTTGTATATATTTTTGAAATAATTAAAAATAACTTCCTTTTTAAAAATTTCCTAATATAATTTAATTTTATTAACTTATTGATTTTTACTAACTACCTTTAATTTTGATTTTGTATTTCTATTGTGAATTCAATTGATTTTTTTTACTAGCCATGTGAAATAGTGAAACTAATCGAATTTAATTGCAATTTTTGTGCAGTAGAATTAGTGAAACAAACAGTTTTTATATTGTACCAAAAAAACAAACAAAATGAACATAAAAATACAGGAAAGTTATGGCGATACAAACAGGACAAGTCATCATCCAATTCATTCATGCACATAATTCATTGAATCGCTTGAATAAATAAATTATATCATCTCAACCTTTACATGGCAAGGGTACATAGGACGATGTTAAATTGTCATGTGTAAAATGCACTTAACATCAAGCTATAAATTACGATTTTTCACATACATAGGAAAAATGAATGGTACAGGTGTTTGAGAACAATAACCCCAAAATTTACTAATTCTACTGCTACGTTTAAATTTAACTATTTCACGCCAATTACAAAGAATATTACTCTTAAGTTATAAAATAAAAATGAAACCTTTCTAAAAACTAATTTGTTTACCAACTGTTTATAATTTAAATTGATAGTAATGAGATAAGATAAAAAGACATAAAAAACAAATTATTCATTAAAATTACATTAATTTCTTCAACAACTAACTATTTGAATTTTTAATATTTAATAATTATTTTATTGTCATTATTATTTGTATTTATGATTATTTATAAGAATTTGTATAATTCTTCGAGATTCTGATTGATTATTGTATTGGAGTCAAATTTGAGCAAAAAATGAGACCACATTAAAGTGGTACATAAAAATTCAATTTAAAGAATTTAAAACTATTATTCAAATAGACTCCCTGAAAAAAGGTAGTTTATATAATTGTTGTTGTTAGTAGAAGAAAACAAAAGTGTTCTTATTGTTAGAGAAGGAAAAAATTGGTTCACAAAAAGGACCATCAAATATATTTTAAATCATTTAATTGAATTACAGCCTACATTAGCAATTAGGACACACGTTAAACAGTGCACGAATTTACCATTATGTAACTGATACATTGGAAATTTACAAAAATTTCAAATAATTTTTATGTGAACAAAAAAATTATATTAAAAAAAATTCTAGCAGGTTATAAAAGTATAGTTCTAAAAGTAGGTCCACAAATTAAATAGCTTACTTATACATAAAATATAGTTGTGATTAATAATTTGCAATGTTTAACTTAATATAATTATTAAGATAAACTCGTATGTGTGCTATTTCTATTAAATTTATTACAGTTATTGATAACGTGTGTCTTTACTAAAGTAGGCTGCTCTATCAATGATTTCTGCAACTACAATAAGTTCCATTCGGCTACTATTTTCAAAAGCTTAATTTTTCCTTCTCTTAAATTGGATTTAATATTGTGAATTAAAAGTTTTCAAAAGTTTTATAGTATTTTAATATGAAATTTAGAATTTATTTAAAATTTAAATTTTTTTTTAATTATTTTATCGCCCTATTTTTCTATAATTTCATAAGAATTAGATTAATAAAATTTTATTGTTATTTGTTATTCGTGTTATTTTTTTATTTATTTATTTTTATTTTATTTATTTTTTGTTTTTGGTTAATTATTTCTTAAATAGCTTTGGTCTAATTAATTATAAAAATATTTAAGATTATTAAAACTAATTCATTATATTATTTTTTTTTTTATTTCAGTACACACAAATTCTGTCAATCAAATGTTCGGTTTAGTATTTTCTACGAAAACTAATAAAATAAATTAATTGCTGACACAAGACAAAAAAAGAAGAAAAACTAGAGAAAACTCAATGATTACATACATTAATCATTGAGTCTGCATCATCGAACAGTTGACTCATTGATATAATTTTATACCAAATAATTCACTAATTACCCAATAATTTTTGGTCGAATTCAAATACATATTAGTTTGATGAGTTAAGAAAAAAAAAACAAATAATAAAGAATATGTCGAATGTACCTGAGGTCAGTAATGTTCATAGTTGGTCATCCTATAATAAGTATATTACACTTTGAGTGTGACGCGCGCGGATGAAACCTGTATATTTGAATTTTTGAATAGCTTTCACAAACATAAAATGAATATTTTGTGAAATAAACTACACGTAAAGACGAGAAGAGCTATAATGTCCCTTAAAATATAAATATTTTAAAATCCTATATAGATTTTTAAATTCCTATATAGATTTTGTCCATATTTTAACTGTTATAATTGTTTGAAAGCTTATCCATATTTTAACTGTTATAATTAGTTGAAAACGTATCCAATTTTAACTGTTATAATTTGTTGAAAGCTTTACCAGAGACAGAGATGGATGCAGAGAGAGAGAGAGAGATAGAGAGAGAGAGATATTTCCAATTTTCAAATATAGAAAATATTTTCAATCGAAACTTAATAGCATAATGTTGTGTAGTTTCTGAAACTTTTCAATTTCTTCGCTCTGCTTAACCTTAGGTGCTTTTTAACAAATGTTATAACATTCCTTGGGATGTAAACATTTTATTACCCTACGTGCAGACGATTGAATTTCTATCTTGATTTCAACCATATTTTAACACAGAGAAAAATAAGCATGTTATTCTAGTCGTGCACATGAAAAGAACTGAGAATGGTCTAAATTTAGCAATATACTCGCGACAGCTAAAATATTGGATGTTTCGTTTATTATTTGCATAGTTGTTTAAAAAACTTAAACTTACAAAATACATTCTCTTTCTTTGTATTATACAAATTACATTCAACTTACTATCTCGAATTTCTTTTATTATTTCTCAGACATTGTACAAGTATTCGGTAAAACAAAGTCTGAATGTGGTTTTGATTGGAACAAAATTCTACACGTTATGCAATGTTATAATAATTGAAAATACTTAATGATGTAGATTAGTCAGTGTCGCAAACAAATAAAGAAGAAGAAGAAAAAAAAAAAACAAAACCTATCCTATATAAGGCAACCAATCTTGGCAAATTAACAAAATTCTATATAACATTTTTAATTAAAAAAAAATTAATATTTTAAATTTACCGTCGTCTTACCCACAAAATCAAAAAAAAAAAAAAAAAAAACAAAGCGTTACAAATTAAATTATAAAATAATTTAAATATTTTCTTCATTAATTACTACTAAATTTAATATTTGATTGATTTTCTTAAGAAATAGTCGTCGTATGTAATTTATAGTATAATTTAAAGTATTTAAAATGTTGCCTGAATAAATTTGATTGTATAGTTTTATTGTTTCTTATTTTAATTTTTATTATTTATGTACAAAAAAGTAATAGAAAAAGAAGAAATAAACGAAAAGAACCGCATATCAATAAATTTGCAATATTTAAAAGCGTTGGCTAAACACTGTATAAGTAAAAATGATTGATGTCGAAAACACAATGAGTATTTAATTCAACTATGACCACATAAGTTGTCAATGGATATTGCAACTTCTAAAATACAGATTCCATTGAAAAACCGAAAATATGCCCAAAAAAATGGTTGACAATTTATTAAATATCTCATATTGTAGACAATAATGAAAAACAGAGAGATTTTCATTGAAACAGTTGACCGATGTTTTCAAGATAAATGCAATCAGGTGATATAATATTTCCTCTTCTGCGTTGTCCCTATTGGGTGACACTTTAATATAGAAAACTTAATTGGTGTATGTCTATGCATTTAACAGTGTGGTGGTTACAGTTAGGGAAAAATGAAGATACCATTAATTTTTATTAAACATGTAGACGTTATTGAGGAAATACGTGATGAGTACAAAAGATGTCACAAAGTTGGCACTCAGATTGATTCTGAACTTCATCAGCGGTGTTAAGTTTTGTGAAGTTGAATTGAAGAGAAAGTGCAATGAAAGAGCAAAATGCTTTAATATTTACATTTATTAATGTACTCATCACGACACAATTTTAATCGTATTTTATTTAGCCCTCTAAATAGACAACGCTAAAAATATTAACAAAAAATATAATATAATTAATAATAATGTAACTAATCTATTTTCAGTAAAAAACACAAACCCCCCCCAGTCCCTGTTCATTCGAAAAACTATAAATAGATTTAAAAATAATTCAAGAAAAATGTCCACGACATAATTTAATATTTCAATATTAAAATAATATTTTTAAATATTATCAAGTCTCCTCATCCGTGTAACAAACAAATTATTTTCGCCAAAAATTTCTCATCCCTTACTCGTGTCGACTTAATAAATTATCAACAATGTGTATATTTAGTATTAGTTAATGAATTATTTTATAAAAAAAAAAAAACCTCATAATTAATTCCACTTACGTTACCATGTATATTTTACCAATACCGGAAATACCATTGAAAAAAGTATTCCACTAAATATACCTGTCATAAGCATAGCGGCTGCAAACATTCCGGCCGTACAAGCATGTTGCGGCGCAACAGTTTGTGGTGCATACATCATTCCTAATGAACTATAAAATTAGAAAAAAAAAATTAATGAAATAAAGTGTACGTATGGTTAAGGCTACATTAGTTCTAAACTTTGTTTATTGTCATCAAAAATTGTTCTTCAAAAATCGAATACGAAGAATGACAGCTCTTAGGTCAGATTCAAAATTGTTTAAGTTGAGGTTACCAGTTCGCCATTAACATTGTCGTATGAATAGAATACAGAGGATCTTTTGTTCTAATATGATATGTCCGACTAACATTTAGGTTACTGCTGAACCATTATATATCTTCATTAGGTGTAATCGAGAGGTTAATGGTGTCAACGTCGTATATGTCAATTGTGTGAAAATGTAGAACCGAATTCACATCCTTTGCACTTTAAGTGGAGTACATATGATGATGATGATGATGATGATGATGATGACGATGGTGATTGATGAAGATATGTATTTTATTATTAATGATAATATACTATAATATAAAATTACCTTAAATATCCAGACGTGAAACTCATAATAACTGCAAGACCCCAATATATCCAATCATTTGTAATATAAATTGGTAAAAGTCTAGTAATATCTAATGGTCTATAATTACAAAATAGAAATAGCGGAATGAAAAGAACTCTCAATAAAACAGGCCATATAAGATGATTACGTTTAGGCTATAAAAATAACATAAAATTCAATTCAATTTTTTTCCAAGTAAAATAAAAATATATTTTTTACCCATTGCACCCAAGACGTTGCTAAGCTACCAAACATTGCAAACGTATTAAATGTTAAAAAACATAAAATAGTACTGTAAAGATGATCGGGAACAATAAAATTTGGATCTGATGTTTTAATATCTGAAAATGGAGATAGTTTTGGGGTCGTGAGTTTTGGTTTCTTGTATATTTTAATGTAAATTCAGTCTTAAAAATTCAAAGCTTACCTGAATGAACTGCTGGAAAAATTGATAATGTAACGAAAAATACAAAAAACACGTTAAACAATTGGGGAAATGCTTGTTTAAATATTTGCCAATATGGTGGTCTTGTGGTAAAATTCATTCCACTAACTTTTGATTTTTCCATATTCTTTTCATGCAACAATTCGTGATATCTGTAATATTTCTGCAAGAATAAAATGAATAAACAAAAACCAACATTATTATAAATTATATAAATTTTAAAAACAATTTGTGATTGTGTTTTTTATTTATTTACATTTAATGGTAAGGCAAAATAGGTATCGAAACAAGCTAATAAAATAAACATAGCTGTAATAAAATAATAAATAGCGGCAGTCCGTTGTGATGATGCAAATATCGAACTCAAAATTGAAACAATTGATGCAAATGTACCACTAATATTTGAACCAAGTACAACGGCACCAGTATATTTAAATGGTAATTTTGCTGCCATACCATAAACAGAATTTTGATAAATTCCACCGGCAGCTAAAAAGAAAATAATAATTTAAGATTTATATAATTTTGTTGTTAATATTTATATTTATATATTACTATTAAGAATTACAACGGAAGCCATAGTTGTCCAAAAAAATGGTACAAGCCATGTTGACGAATTTGCCATTGCCAAGGCAACGGTTATAATAAATACAATAACTTCAACAAATATACTGAGTACAATACGTGGTGTCAAATTACCGCTGTAAAACATAAAGAAAAACAAATATTTATTTGGTATTATTATTGCTTTAATTGTTATTGATAATAATAATGATACGACTGTGCTTATTTTATAATTATTAAATACCAACACTGCCAATCAACTCCATAAATAATTCAAATCTCAAGCTGAATTACAGAAATCATCAGTAAATAACCATTGCAAAGAGTTATAACTCATCGTTGCTGGCGCAAAACTATCGTTTTCAGATTTTAAAATATTTGTGAAGTGACGAAAAATCGACGATTTAGAAATATTGTGATATTCGTGATCTCAATCCATACAATAGTAACGTTAAACAATTTTTTATCGTACAAAATATATTATAATTTAAGTTAGCTGCCACAGTGCCACATAAAACACATTCAGCCATCCTGAACACTTATCGCGCCTTTGTATAGATGATCCACCATCTGTCACCAAATAAGTTACACATAAATATAGATAGCTTAGTAAATTGTATTATACTTGTGTACCGTCAATTAAAAAGCGTTCTGTTATTGAACAAATCAATCGTCATTACTCGTACTGTATCTGCCGTTCTCAGCATTGCTTACCGAATATAGAGGCAAGGAAAAGTTTTAACATCAAAATATTACAGATACTATTACGTTTTTCACAAAATATGGACAACATAAGAAGACTTAAAATGGCTCAATACGAATAACGAAATTAAAATTGTTAATCTAATTAAAATTATGGACTCAACGAAAAGAAAAGCGTATTGGTGGTTTACTGGTAAATGATGAGTTACAATAAAGAGTAATATCACCAGAGATACTTACTATATACTGACTTCAATATTATTATTAAATTTAAAAGAAACTTAATGTACGAACGGTGTTCGTTCGTCCATGTTGATAAGATTAGATGATTAAGAGCGATTGATGTAATATTGAATCGTAACTCTCCCTTATTTCCGAATATCGTAACGTCTACTAGGTCGGTTCGAGTTTGCTCTATGTAAGTCAACGGGATGCAATTTATTTAATTAGTATATAAAAGTAATTTCTCCACTGGTTACATTGTCACATTTTACATTATACAAATTATTGAGTGTAGTATAACATTATTAAAAAAAAAGAAGCTAAAAATACGAATACTTACCCTAAATTTAAAAATATATTTAACCAATTAAAAAAAACATTTGGTATTTGTGCTGCAAAACTGAGATAAACTAAAAAATATGTATCATATTCAGTAGTTTCACCCGTATATTCTTTACTCATTTTAAAATCCACAAAATACTGAAACGAGTAAAAAAAAAACAAATAATTTATTTTTGTCGAATAATCAAAATAATATAAAACTATTGATTTTTCGGGTGACGAATAAAGTGACCGTTAAACCGTCTAACATTAAGGTTAGTCAACCCGTCTATACCACCTCGTTGTGTCATTACCGATTATTATAGCACAAAAACATTGTTGACCAGATGAAAAATATCTCACATAGAAATGAGTTCTAACTGTAAATGTTTGCACCACTCTATTGAATTATAGACATTTAGAATAAGACAATTGATTCTATTCTATTGTTTCCGAAAATTGGTTGACATTCGAAATTACTTTCGCTTATTAGAAGTGGTAATATAACATCGCAATGTTGCTCCCAATATGTAAAGGTCGAGATGTTGATGATTCTAAAGAAATATATTCAGTTCATCTATTCAATGGCAAAATGGTACTAAAAATATTGGAATAAATACGACAAATTATTACTCTATGACAATTGTATCTTTGAATATATCTGAGTGGATATAAGTTTTCATTAGATGTCCAAATTTATATCTTCAAAGAAAGAACTCTACATAAACAATAAACTTATCAACCTGCAGTGGACAATTATGATAGAATACTATTTCCAAATTATCAATAAACGTCTAAAGGGCATTCAAACGATGTCTATTGTGAGAATGATGTAACATATAATAATAAACTCAAATTAAAGTCTAATAATTTTTCGTTTTTCACTTATTGTAACAAAAACCGATTTTTTTGATTTTTACAAAGAATGGCAATAAAACAAAAATAGAGAATAATGAAAAAAAAAAAACAAAAAAAACTTACTGATTTAGCCGTAATAAACATATTCCATGGCATTAATGTGCCAATACCATGCAATAATAATGTAAAATATACTAAATTATATTTATCTTTTGGTGGGCTTATTTCCATTTTCGCTCGTTCCATTGTCATACCTACAAAAATTATAAAAAAGAATAAAAAAAGCCTCCTAATAAAATATTGATTTCATTTTCCCATTAATTTTGTTACCTTTAAAATTTAGTTCGTCATTGGGTAAATTATTGGCTTCCCAAGATGGTGTAAGTCTAACAGGCTTAACCAGAAATGGAGTCTTCTCGACCTCTGATCCATCTACATAAATTTATTTTTTAATTTTATAATTTTACAACTCATTTAAAATTTTATAAAAATTGCAAACTATGAAATTTTTTCAATTTCAAGTTGAAATTAATACATAAAAATTAAGTCACACAACAAATTAAGTAAGGTCGTGTGTACCTTATATATTATATTTATGAATATAACATGATGATATTTTTGACGTATTGGAGTAGCTGTCGTTAGTATTCGATATGTAAATGTAAAATATTATCTTTTCTCTTTTACACGCCATTACTAACAAATGTCGTGATCGAATTACCAGTGACACAGCGTGATGCTAAAGATGGGTTGGGTAACCTTGATGAACACTCTAAACGTCACATAATTATGTTGCCTACAGACATATATTGCCAAATGTATTCTATTATTCCTATGCTAGAATTAAGCGTAGATTATTGATTAGACCCGATAATAGTAAGTTAACAACATATTTTTGTCTTATCACACGGCAATACACATTCGTGATCGAATTGGCATGAGTAAACTTGATGATAGTAAGCCACTCCATTCATCGCCGTCGTTAAATTAAGAACCAATTTTTTCGTTTGAGACAAACCTATTCCATTAGATGATATAAGCAAAACAAACAAAATTTTACCGCTTTAAACAATTTCACTAAGAACACAATC
>JANSTX010039273.1:0-13011 GCA_027564355.1 Penthetria funebris | reverse complement strand
AATTATCAATTTAAAATTAGAAAGCAATTAATATTTCTTATTATTAATTTATAGGTACGGTCGTCGAACAGTATTTGTTTTCGGAATACTTTTTAGTGGATTATTTGGTGTTTTACGATCATTATCAGTAAATTATTGGATGTTCTTGAGTATGGAATTTCTTGAAGCTGGTGTTGGTTCAGCCACTTATAGTGCTCTATTTATAATTGGTTTGGAAATTGTTGGACCAAATAAACGTGTATTTGGTGGTTCAATTTTATCAGCGGGTTATTCAATTGGAGGAGCATTTTTAGCTCTAGTAGCAATGTATACACTAAATTTTCGAACTATATTACAAATATTTTATATACCAACAATACTATTTATATCGTATTTTTGGATAATTCCAGAAAGTATTAGATGGTTGCAGATTAAAAATAGGCAACACGAAGTAGCAAAAATACTTTTCAAAGCAGCCAAAACAAATAATGTGACATTATCGACAACGGCAATTGAATCAATCAATATGTATGCAAATTCAATTGTCAATGATAATGAAGAAATGATTTTGAAAAATGATAAGGATTTAGAAGAACAAGTTACAGAAAGTGAAAGTAGTTCACTGTTGGTTGCATTAAAGTCACCATTTTTATTTATACGATTGGCAAACTGTTGTTTTTGTTGGTGCACAAATACTTTGGTTTATTTTGGACTAAGTTTAAGTTCTGTTGCATTAGCTGGAAATAAATATATGAACTTTATTTTCTCAAGTTTAATTGATATACCAGGATTTATAATGACATATTATTTAATGAATAATCTTGGCCGACGTTGGTCATTATGTGGATCGTTAGTTTTAAGTGGACTTTCTTGCATTTTATCACAATGTGCATCAGAAGATGATACGATTTTAAGATTATTAATATTTTTATGTGGTAAATGTGCAATTACAGTATCATTTACTGTATTGTATATTTATACAGCAGAAATTTTTCCAACAAATTTAAGACATACATTATTAAGTATTTGTTCAATGATTGGTAGAATTGGTTCAACAATTGCACCGCAAACACCACTTTTGGTAAGTTGATTTTTATTAAAGATGACACTGAACAAGTATTTTTTTTTTCACAAAACTTCATCAAGTTTACATTAGTCTTTATATTCTAATAGAGGAACGTTGTTTATAATATTATGCCATATCCAAACAAAATGGAAAAATTATAAACTTATAATTACATATATACATTTTCAGAAACATTATTTAAAAACACTATTTAATTAAATTGTATCCAATTTAGATATAAGACATTTAAAACACCATAATTGTGCCTAATCGATTTGTTTAGTTAGTTTGTAATTGTTTTTATTCACTAGTTTTGTACGCCGCTGTCAATGCTTACAAAAATGATTCTTAGATCTTAGATGTATATAGGTTGCCCAATCTATATTGACCTCTTGATCCCATCAGAAACACCTATTAACTATCTACCAAAGTATTCAAATCTAAAACCGATTAATATATGTTTCACAGTAATGAGATGTTTTCCGGTTGAAATCTGAGTAGTAACACTGGAAATTAATATCATAATTTCACGCGTCCTAGCAGTGTACAGGTTAAGTGAATGATGATGAGAAACTCAATGCAATTGCGTTAACATTTTTCTATTTAATCCTGGATGTAATGATTAATGAGTGCAAACAAATAATAAGGAATCAAATTTATATTTATTATGAATTTAATAATTTGAAAATTTTTGTATCAGTTGAAAATTGATTTTATTTTAGGCATACTACTTTGAATCACTTCCATTTCTACTTTATGGCTGTATAGCAATTGTGTCGGGAATATTTGCTTTACAATTTCCAGAAACATTAAACACAAAATTGCCAGATACAATGGAAGAAGCTAAAAATTTAGGAAAAACTAAAATTGTAATTAATGAAAAGAATAATTTTCCATTGAATACGGAAACATAGTTAATTAATATTTATTTTTAAATTATGTAGTGTACATATACGTTATTTAAGTAGAATATATATTTATACTTATAAGGATTTTATTAATTAATATTACAAATTGATATTTTATTAATTTTATAGTTATTTATATTATATTAAGTTTTATGCAGTTTTAATACGAAATGATGGTGATATTATTAACCTATTCTCACTTATGACTTTTGTATATGCATATCAGCTAATCGTAGATCGATTGATTCATTTCACATTTGAAAACCGTATTCACCCCTAACTAGTATACCTGGCCCAGATGTTGTTATTAATTTCCTTGTCAATTTTGAAGAAAATATGTTGACTTGATCAAATTAAATAATTATCAAACTACATTCAATAAAATACTAAATGATATGCAAAATGGATTAAATATCGAATATCGAGAATTACAAGTATCTAATACTACAATACAAATTTGAATTATATTAAATTAATGTTCATTTTAGTTTTTCTTCATCATTTTGTACATTAGATTAACGATCTGTTTAAATGAAAATACGTTGAAGAAAATACGTTGAAGATCGTCTTTACTTTCAACCTGTATAGTCTGCTTTCCAAATAATGTGAATCAATTTCTAATCTTGTAGTCAAACTTCATTGAGTTTGACCTCTGCATTACACATTTCATTCATATTAATGCTGGATTTAAATTGTCACCTGGAGCAAATTTCAGCTTATATTTGTTAATCGGTTTTATATCTATTACTCATCTTTATTAAATTCTACCCAGTTAATATTGATATTTACAGGTAGAAAAGGTACTTGAGAACTGTGCTGAAGTCTTGAAGAATGATCTTATTGCAGAGTTTATTTCAATTATGGCGAAAACGATACAGATATGTAATTTAATTAATTTATAATTAATAACTTTGAATTAAAATAATAATTCATAGAATATGTTTATTAACGAAGTATTTGTACATAATGTTTAACTAAGTATATAATATTTTGATTCCAATGATAAATACAACAAATGTGTCATTATATTAAGTAATTAGTAGTTGCTTGCATTGCATATTTATAATCATTTCGACAGTACTTAAAAAAAACATGTACTGTCAGCAAAATTTATAATTTATAACAATTTTATTGGAACCAAGAGTATATTATAATTGAATTACTTAATCTTTGTCAACAAAGTACATACGAAATTGATTAAAAATTTGTAATATGCAATTGTCAATTACTTGACATTAGAAAAATCAATTTTTTAATAGATATGATTGCACGATTTAAAAAATGTAAGTCAATTATATTTGTTTTATTTATAGTTAAGAAATATATATTAAATAAGTACAATTTCAAAATACAAGAAACAATGATTATAATAGCATGTCCGAAAGGGTCTAGTTGGTCATCCTATTAGGAAATACAATTCAATTCGACAAAGCTTTGTAACTGTTTGAAATTCGCACTGCTGATATACGTATTTGTACAAGAAACATCGAAACAAATGGTCTCGAATGGGAATACGATGGCAAATTTTGACTTATGAAACCGGACACGATTTGGAACTTGAAAAGCTAGAACAATGCTTGAACCGTCAATACTGACAGGTAGCTAAAGAATATATTATTGAATTGAATGAGAGGACTATATCCTCTATTAAAACATTCTTATCTTCATGGATATGAATTAATTTTTTGAAAACATAGTAGTTCAACTACAAATGAAATAGTATTATAAAAACTTACAGGTAAACTATAAAATGAGTCTCAACAAATATAGAAAGATGAGCGAGTAGTTTAAAATTAAAAGTCGAGATGATGATGATGACTTAAAATTAGATAAATCTATATGAGAAATGTTATTTGATATTGTAATTTATAGAATTGTAATGAGTTTATCATCCCAGCATGAAATAAAAATTAGAGTATTTTAAACAAATAATGTCGAATCATAATAATATACGTGTAGGTTTAAAAATCAGTTAGTAATATAATAAGCATTCAAAGATAAAAAATAATAAATAAATATAATTAACAACACAAGGAGTTTTTTTTTTAATTTTTCTCATTTTTGTACTAAGATTTCACCAAACGGCTTCCTGCAATTTTATTCTGTTTATAATAAGTAATGTATAATACTCTTGTCAATATTTGAAACATGAATTATTTAAATAAACACTAGAATTTGTGTTAAATGTATGCATACTAATTTTACTTGTAAAAGTATGCATTAGAAAGAAACTAAAAAATTTGGATATTGTGATATGGTGTATATGTTAAATTTTATGGTGAAGCTTTGATTAAGTTTTATTGTACTAATTTAATTATTACATTCAGTATTAACTCTATATTCAGATATACTCGTACACATAAAATTTTATCTTT
This sequence comes from Penthetria funebris, assembly GCA_027564355.1. Taxonomy (NCBI): domain Eukaryota; kingdom Metazoa; phylum Arthropoda; class Insecta; order Diptera; family Pleciidae; genus Penthetria; species Penthetria funebris. The sequence continues at coordinate 8,683 of JANSTX010039273.1, read as the reverse complement.
TCAAATCAGAGACAAATGTATTTGGTACGTTCAGAAGTTAAAGAAGTTGTTATAAGAAATATTAAAGCGTGATGACCCATGAACTGAAGCATAGTCTTCGAATGCATTTCAGGGCTAAATGAATTAATAGTAGAGAATAGACGAAGGTAGAAGAACTATGGTGATAGTGGGTTTGCCACATTTCTTCTATGGGGTCTGAATCATTCATAGGGATTTCGGAACGGTACATTAGAAATAAATTTCGATACTGGGAAGAAAGAATCATAGGAAAAAAATGGTAGGACAGTCTATATTCTGAATAAGGCTTGCTATATCCACCTTCCAACCATAATTCCGACTTTCCTGCAAAAAAGCGTTGAAGTTGCCATATTCAGTCTTACCTAGGGGTATATCCCAAGGCAATAGAGAAGACTGGATTACACAATGCTGGAAATGGAGCACAAAGTGGGAAAAAACAACCACTCGATACCCGCACCCATATTTCTTACATCGTTTTTCGTAAAAAGAAAAGATACTAGATAATCATATATAAGAGAAGCGGTGCTTGACAGGCCTCCGCTGCATAAACAGCAACATGCATACACTGCACGCAAATCTATAGATATCGCCTTGTATGAGCTAAGTAGCATGATTTGAAGATGCAATTGTGAATAAAGAGACAACACTATGTGCATTTTTAGATATAGATGGGGCTTTTAATAATACGATCCGATTCAAACTACTATAGAGTACAAAGAGGAAATAAACGGCATGCTGTTCATATGAATATTCGAGATTCTAGAAATATGGCATGTGGAAACACAAGCTGGTGACAGAACTATATCATTAACATCCAGACCCAATGCGTTAGGGCTTTCAATCGAACACAACACGACACTCAAGATTTACTAGAAATTTCAAAGTAATTATGAACTTTACCTACACAAAAGTTTGTAATTTATCTTGTAATTAATGTAATAATTCTTCACATATACTCGTAGATAAGAGTTATCAATTTTAATATTTGAATTGGGTGCTTCAAAATCTACTCAGTCTTAATTTTATTATATAGTACATATTCTTGTTTGAGTAAGGATTAAACGCAAAAAAACATTATTATTATTATTGATGAAAATTAATTAGAATTAAAAAGATAATGGAAGTAAAATAATATTGCGTGGAATGAAAGTATATTCGTACTATATAATTTAGTGTAACAGTCTATAATTATAGTAAATTAAAAAAAAATATTTATTTATTATAAATTCAACATAATGGCAAATGTAAAGGATATTGATTTCGATTTAATTCTAAATGAAATTGGAGGTTTTGGAAAATTTCAAATAATTAATTTTATTCTACTTTGCATTCCAATTTTCCTATCTGGAGGCTGCGGATTAAGCTACGTTTTTACTGCAGGCAATTTAGATTATAGGTAAGTAAAATTTAGTTTTTCATTTGTGCATGACTACAATAATATACAATATTATATGATGTAGTGAATAATATTGATCACAGATTTAGCAATGTTAATTCAATAGATATATATTTAAATTCATATTAATGGTAGAAGAAAAGTAGAAAATATTCATTGTGAAAAATATTTCATTCTTTAACAGAGTCTAATAGAAAATTTAAAATTATCATTTCAGATGTGTTGTATCACAATGTGAATTAGATCCTATAAGCTATGATGTACCATGGTTTTCGTCGGCAATACCAAGTAGAAATTCTGGATTTTCAAAATGTACCCATTACGCTTTATTAGATGATACATCAGATAATCAGGACTGTTCTCAAGACACTTTCAATACTTCAATTGAACTTACATGTAGTGATTTTGTGTACAAAGATAATGAAAGAACTATTGTCAATGAGGTAAGTAGTTGTGTTTTACATATATTTATTATTTTATTTATGATAAACGTTTAATATTATAAAAAATCAGTACCTATAACAATTATACACACTATGTAGTGATGTAGTTATAGCTATTATAACGATGTGATCACTCAACATACAACAATTTATTTGTATTGTACAATTTATTAATTTTATTGCTGGACATACATTAACATTTTAACATATAAAACAGATTATAAATTATTATTAATTATTATTATTAAGCAGTTGTTCCTATATTATCTTCATCATATGATCTCGACCTTTAGTATACGCGTTGTCTGGCTAGTACCTTCATTTCACGCCATTCCCTTTCATGGCTCCTAGCCTCCTTAATGACGGTTCTTCGATGTGTTGTTACCCTGAAGAATTCCTGTCAAGAGTGTATTTTGTAATACACCGAGCAGTCGTCTCTAATATGAAGTAAAGCTCTATATTACGAATGCCGATACGTGGAGCATATTTAACAGTTTAGACGGTATTGCATTACTTTCTAGAATTATTCACGATCAATATTATCGAATGTCTGCTTGAAGTCAACAAATAACATATAAAATGACGTTTGTCATTCAATCGACTACTTAATAATAATTCTAAATATATTGATCTGTACACGACCTACCAGGCATAAAACTTGACTAGTCTTTGCAATATTAATACAAAGTCGCATATGTTCATTTTCAATGCAGCTGCCAAACCGATCTGATTTCATCACGACTTGGAACAGAATTCCTGATAAACACAATTAAATTTCTCCTACATTTATTAAACATCATACATGTAAATTATTGTACTAACAAATAACATATTACATATTTTATTCAAAATTTTAGTTCCATTTAAATTAAATCAATTTATCTATAAATAAATAATTTGAAATTGCTTTCAAATGTAGGCTCAATAAGTATAATTATTTGCATAAATTTTCAAACCCTTCTCAAGTTGTTTCATATACCTCTCAAGTTGCAAATCACATACAGCCAATCACAATCAGAGTTACTAGTCGATAAAAATTTATGTGACTTTCAACTTGTGTATAGAATGAAAATTCGACTCGTAAATGATTATAAAACCTGATGGTTTTATTTATTGTCTCATTAAATTTTGTACGCCAACAAAATATATCAGGTTTTTGTGATGGCACAAAAGTTAGTAATTTATCTTGTAATTAATGTAATAATTTTTCGGACATATACTCGTAGATAAGAGTTATCAATTTTAATGTTCATGTTAATTTAATTATATATTACAAATTCCTTTTTGAATAAGGATTAAATTGCAATTTGTGCAGTAATTAGTAAATTTAAATAAATTATTTATTTATTATAAATTCAAAATAATGACAAATGTAAACGAGATTGATTTCGATTTAATTCTAAATGAAATTGGAGATTTTGGAAAATTTCAAATAATTTATTATATTCTACTTTGTATTCCAACTTTCCTACGTGGAGGTTACGTTTTAAGCTACGTATTTACTGCAGGCAATTTAGATTATAGGTGAGTAAAATTTAGTTTTTCACTTGTGTATGACTATAATATGAAGTAGTGAATAATGTTAATCGCAGTTTTAGCTATGTTAATTTAATTGCCTATAATTATATGTATGTTTGTAATTATGCTCCACTATATTTAAGATAAGTGTTTTAATTCGGATCATAAGTTAGAACCTTTCCTTTGAATTTGTTCATAATAATATTTACTCTTATTCAAAGTGCACGATTGAATGGATATATAAATGAATCATAAATAAATGCTTAACAAACAGACAGACATTAATAGATTTAAATAATCACGGATAAATATGTATAATAATATGTTATATGGCTAGCACATCGTTATTATTGATCTGTTATACATTCATATAGTATAAGCCCATGTATGATACAAATGTAATAACAATTGACAATTTCTTTGTAACATAATAAATAATAAAACCTCATTAATAATTTGAGAAGACACATATAATCTTGACCGACATCTACTAGTATAGATATAAAATTTAAGATTTAAAAGATAGCAGAAATATTTATTTACAAACAAATTATTTATTTTTCATTTTATGGTCGAAATTTGTACCGAAATTGTTGGCACTAAAAAAGTTGAAAATATTCATTGCGAAAATGTTTTCATTCTTTAATAGGAGGGTCTACTATAAAATATAGACTTAACATTTCAGATTATTGTATCGCAATGTGAAACAGATCCTATAAAATATGATGTACCATGGTTTTCGTCTGCAATACTATAAGTAGAAATTCTGCATTTTCAAAATATAGTCATTACGCCTTATTAGATGATACATCTGATAAACAGGACTGTTTTCAATAGAATTTCAATACTTCAATTGAACTTACATTTAGTGATTTTCTGTACAAAGATAATAAAAAAACTATAAGGTAAGGTGTTGCGTTGCTATCATTTATGTTTATGATAAACGTTTTAGTACTAACAAATAATATATTACGTATTTTATTTCATTTTATTATTAATTTATTTTAAATTAAATCAACTTATCTATAAATAAATAATGTGAAACTGCTTTAAAATGTGGACTAAATTACAATATATTTTCACAAATTAATATATTTAATATACTATTATTAATATATTATTTAAATCGCAGAACTGTTTCCTTGGAAATGATTATCTCATTTGATTTGCTTGAAAATTTTAGAAAGATGCATACACTTGGATGGTTAGTTACGAAACTGGATAGTTTTATTTATTGTCTCATTAATTTTTGTACGCCAACAAAACATATCAGGTTTTTGTGAACGCACAAAAAAATTTGTAAATTATCTTGTAATTAATCTAATAAATTTTCGGACATATACTCGTAGATAAGAGTTATCAATTTTAATGTTAAAGTTAATTTAATTATATTACAAATTCCTTTTTGAATAAGGATTAAATTACAATTTGTGCAGTAATTAGTAAATTAAAAATAATTTTTATTTATTATAAATTCAACATAATGACAATTGTAAACGAGATTGATTTCGACTTAATTCTAAATGAAATTGGAGATTTTGGAAATTTTCAAATAATTTATTATATTCTACTTTGCATTCCAATTTTCCTACATGGAGGTTGCGTTGTAAGCTACGTATTTACTGCAGGCAATTTAGATTATAGGTGAGTAAAATTTAGTTTTCACTTGTGTATGACTACAATGTAAAGTAGTGAATAATGTTAATCACAGTTTTAGTAATGATAATTCAATTGTCTATAATTATATGTATGTTTGTAATTTTGTTCGCAAGTTAGAACCATTTCTTTGATGTTGTTCACACTAATAATGAGTATTTTTTTATTTTCTAATTATTTATTCTTATCAAAAGTGTACAATTGAATGGATATATAAATGAATCTTAATGAAATGTTTAAAAAAGAGACACACATGGACAGACATTAATAAATTTAAATATTCAAGCATAATATGTATAATAATATATGGCTAACACATTGTTATTATTGATCTGTTATATATTCATATATAATAATATCTCCTAATATCTCCTAGTATAGCCATAAAATTATTTCATATTCAAATTGAAGATTTAATAGATATTAGAAATATTTATTTACAAAAAATTATTTATTTTTCATTTTATGGTCGAAATTTGTTCCGAAAAATTTTTCATTCTTTATTAGGAGAGTCTACTATAAACTATAAACTTAACATTTCAGATGTATTGTATCGCAATGTGAAACAGATCCTATAAAATATGATGTACCATGGTTTTCGTCGGCAATACCAAGTAGAAATTCTGGATTTTCAAAATGTACCCATTACGCCTTATTAGATGATACATCAGAGAATCACGACTGTTCTCAAGACACTTTTAATACTTCAATTGAACTTACATGTAGTGATTTTGTGTACAAAGATAATGAAAGAACTATTGTCAATGAGGTAAGGTGTTGCGTTGCCATCAATTTTGTTTATGATAAACGGTTAATATTATAAAATTTAGCACTATGACTTGGAACAGAATCCCTGCTTATCAATTAAATTATTCCTAAATTTATTAAATATACGATACCGGTAAATATTGTACTAACAAATTACATTTACGTATTTTATTAAAAATTTTAGTTTATTCTAAATTAAATCAACTTATCTATAAATAAATAATGTGAAATCGCTTTAATATGTCGACTCAATTACAATATATTTTAATAAATTAATATATTTAATATACTAATATATTATTAATATACTATTTAAATTGCAGAACTGTTTATTTGAAAAAGGCTTATCTCGTTAGTTTTGCTTATAAATATAAGACAGATACACTAAAAATTCCAATTTTATACAATCTGATAGTTTAATTTATTATCTCATTAAATTTTGTATAAAATATATCAGGTTTTTGTGAAGACACTACACTATACGAAACTTCGAAATTTCAGATTGATTAAAATTATGTTATATTATCACTTATTTGTATTTGCATAGTATTTAATGTCATTATTTTATTTATATATTATATTCTTATGATTATGATACTATAATCAATGGACATGAAGTAAGAGTTTTAGTCATAGTCGTCCGGACATTCTTTAATTAAGTAGCAGTTTTTATTCATATAATATAATATTTAGCTGCATTCATGTAGCAATAATGTTTACCATTTACTGGGAACTCAATACAGTTGTTATACTAACATAGGTTAGTGGTTCAAGATGCATTATTTCGTTTCTAAAACAGAACATTGACGATTTCAGGAGAACAAAATCACAATGGAAGTAAATATTATTCAGATAGTGTCAAATGAATATTAAGGTCATGTTGAAAACTTTCACGAAGAGTAGATCACTAAAATTAGAGCGGTGGGTCATAACTTATACAATTTATCATTTATACAAGCCACACTAAAAACACATATAAGAATACGTGCATAAATTTATAATACCAGCATAAATAATATTACACAATTACCGTAATTTATTAAAATTTTAATATTTAAATACAAATTTGGATCTGAGACCTTTCAAATATCGAAATAAATATATTTGATTTTAAAATGTCACACATTATGAATGGTAATTTATTTAAATATGTGTATATAATTAAGAGGAATATTTTTTATTTTATAAAACAGCATTAACACTAAATGAATAAAATTTTTAATTCATAGTTTAATGTCACATGTGAGGAAAATGAATGGAAACTTGCATTAATTGGAACCTTAAGTAATGTTGCAGTTTTTATATTTATGCCAATTACTGGTTACCTATCTGATAGGTAAGTTATTAAATGTAAATGTATTATACTATGACTAATTGAGATATGAGAAGAAAATAGTTTAACAAAAATTATATATTCTAATAAACAAAAAATCGGATTTTTGAATTGAAGTCAAATCAAAAATTAAATCTCAAAATGATGCAACTCATCTACTTGGAATAGAGTTTGAAGCAGTGTTATGATTATAAATATAGCCTATGTAAACATAGTGTAATTTAGTATTGAAAAAAATAAAAAAAATATGGATGTAATTCAATAATTAAAATCTTTGGATGTATACTTACACTAATTATTGAATAAGTATTTGAGATCCCAAAAGAAACCCAATAAATTAATTGTATGTTTTTAAATCAAAATGAACAGACGCTACGCTACATTCAATCATAAATTAATTTTTTACAAATTTTAAGCCTTGTTGATCACCGAAAGTGTTAGTCCATACTAAAATAGTGAAATTTAACCATGTTTTAATTATTACAATAAAATCACATTGTAATAATTAAAACATGGTTAAATTTCATTATTTTAGTATGGAATAACACTTTCGGTGATTCGCAGATGCAACTGAATGTTAAATGGTTGTAAAATGTAAATTGCTTCTTTAGTCATAGACACACCGAATACTAATTTTATTAAATGTTTATGCCGTAAAGTTAATGTATAGGTAAAGGTCTGTTTTCATTCATGTATTTTACCACTTAGTTTCTTCGACTGATTTATTTAAATATTATTATAAAATTTTTTATATATAATTATAATATTTTTTTATAATTATTTTTTTAATATATATATTTTCGTATATAAAATTTGCATAAATTATTTTTACAAACTCAATTACAGATATGGTCGCAAAAAAATACTAATGATTGGACTGATGTGTAGTGCAATACTTGGTTTATTAAGATCATTTTCGATAAACTATTGGATGTTCATCTCAATGGAATTTCTTGATGCAGGTTTAGGATCTGCAACATATATTGCAATTTTTATATTAGGAATGGAAGTTTTAAGTACAGAGAAACGTGTTTTAGGTAGTACACTTATATCAACTTCATATGCAGTGGGCGAAGCATTTTTAGGTGTTATTGCTATGTACACCCAAAATTTTCGTACAATTTTACAAATATTTTATGGACCATTATTCTTTTTAATAACATATTTTTGGTTGATACCTGAAAGTATCAGGTGGTTAATAATTAAAAATAGATATGACGATGCAAAGAAAATAATTTTAAATGCAGCAAAAATGAATGGTGTTAATATATCGGATGCATTATTAAAACAATTAAACGATACGAATATAAAAAATTCTGCACAATTATCTGAATCGTGTCCATCACATTCAATAATTACAAAAGTCGAAGCAACAAAGACTATTTCAGCAGAAAATTATCCGATTTTAAATGTCTTTAAATCAACTTCACTGCTTCTACGTGTAATTAATTGTTCATTTTGCTGGCTGACAAACACATTTGTATATTATGGATTAAGTTTAAATTCCGTAGCATTAGCTGGTAATAAGTATCTTAATTTCATCTTAGTATG
>JANSTX010039262.1:2893-13011 GCA_027564355.1 Penthetria funebris | reverse complement strand
ATTTGCCCCGGGTGAGGATCGAACTCACGACCTTAAGATTATGAGACTTACGCGCTACCTACTGCGCTACCGAGGCTGTCAAGTTAAAGTAGTGCAATTACAATATGTACGAAACTAAAGTTTAACAATACAATTTAAATGATTCGAAGTTAAATAGTATTACATATAATTATTGCATCCATGCGATACCTGACTTACTACGAGATCTTTACCATCATCTCGATATTTACCTTACGTGTGAGCATTGAGTGACAACGAACTACCGACAGGTCATCCGTCTTCGACAGCATTCTTTCTAACATTACCTACATCGGACTACAATCAATACTATCGAATGCCCGTTTAAATAAATAATAAACAAAATTTCTTTACCCCATTATCATGCTCAAGAATACTAATATAGACAAATCACTCTTTTTACTAATTAAATTTGTTTTATTTGCATATTATTAAAAAAAATGTTATTAAGAAAATTTACCATAAAAAAGAATCTGCCCCGAGTGAGGATCGAACTCACGACCTTAAGATTATGAGACTTACGCGCTACCTACTGCGCTACCGAGGCTACGTTAGTATGTGGCTTAATTAACAATGAACTGTGACTACTTCAATTAAAATTAAAAATTCAACTGCATTCTTAAGGCCAAGGTGCCGATAATAACAAAATATGCTGCCACTGAGGTAAAGATGGGTTAAATGAAACATAAACGTTCAATTAGATATCTCGAAATTTCGCATACAAATAAACTACACATTTGACAGATTATATTATTACCCATACAATATGTGTTTTTAGGGTAAATATTATAAAGATCCTCTTTACTCATAAGTCATAATAGCCATTCAAATAAATTGTCATATCTACATGAACGATACCATTTACTATTCATTTCTATTTGTTATAAAGCATTAACCACATATATAATAATATAATACTATTGATACTGGTGGATTATAATTGTTATAAATAATCACAAAAATTTTATAATTCTGTCATGTAAGCGACGTTATAAGACACAAATATTTGGTTTATTGATTTTTGCATTTAAAGTTGAAAAAATTATAAGTAAAATTGTTTAAATATTAGAAAACGATCTACTGGCAACAATTAATCATTTAAAACGTACCTGTTATTAATTTGGAAAACATATCTTAACATGAATTCTGCAACTACTTTTTGTTTAGAAAGGATGTCGCTGTATTAATCTCACTAATTCATGTCGTTTGTATGCAACTCTAATTGTAACGAAAAAAGAAAAGAAAAATAATTGTTTTTTTTTTTTTGTTTTTGGAATTGCAATTTTTAATTTTATTTTACAGCAGTTAAAGCACTTTCCGGAACAATTTTGGCTACTTTACGTGGTTCTTTAACTAATGTTTGTGGACATTGCATTTCTGTCCATGAAATAGGTACCATCGGCACTGATACACCATTTGATCCGGATTCAGCCGCCATAGCCACAACTACACCTAACTCATTTTCGGCTGTTGTTAATTGATAACAATGAAGTTCGGTTTGTGGTAACTGAAAAATAAACATTAATAATAATACATATACTTTTTAGTTGTCTTTTCTTTAAGTTCTTACAACTCTAGCCAATATAATATCACCGGGCCTAAATGATTTGTATAGTTCAACGCGATCCTTTTCTGTTGCTCTAACATCTTCTTTACGCAATAAACCACGATAAACCCTGTTTAATATAACGTCACCAATACATGTTATAACACATTTTGCAAATCTTTGATTTATTACAGTTATTTTAGCCGTCACAATATCACCAGGAACAGGTACAATTGTTTGACTACCAAATGATTTAACTTCAATTATTTTTGACTATAGAATATATATAGAAATAATAAATTATTTATAATTTGAATAAATTCAAAAAGTATACATTATCTTGTTCACGAATTGTAACTACACCAGCCAACATTGAATAAATATAGCCTTGTCGTTCATATGATCCTTGTCCAGTCACTGTATTTTCATCCGATAAACATAACCTTTGTCCAGGAACACAAATTAATTTACTTTTACTTTGATCTTCTGTCATATTTCACTAAATAATTTTTAACTTTTATTTAACTGTAATATCGTTGTATGTAATAAATTTATAAACATAAATATAATATAGAAAATAGATAATTGTTTGTATTTTTTTAGGTTATGAACTATAAAAAAATATTTAGACAAAATTTAAAAACGTAAAACGTTAGTTGGGATGTTTTCGAAATTTAACATATTGATCTACTACAAAAATTATGCTGAGAGTTTTTCGCTATTATAATCATCAGCATATGATTGCGTCCAATATGAAATCAATTAAACAATTGTGCACTTAAAAATAAATTGTACATTAAACTGTGCATTTTTATTTCCGACAACAATAATTAATTAAACATATTTTTCTGTACCAATTTATCAAAACTTAATTGACTTAAATACCACTAACACTGAATAGATGTGGTGTTTGTAACACAATGCAGTGTAGTTGTTGCCAACTTCATTGCTTTATTGATTCGGACAGGCCTTTGATGTAGATTGAAATGTCACTGTCACATCACGTTTACATCTACTTCATCTTCTAAATTTCAGCGGTTTACTTTTATGTAGTAAATTAATTAATTATATATAAGAAATTTTATAAAAATAAAACGTTTAAAATATATGGATGAATTATCTGTTATATATCGGGAAGTTATTCCTGATCAAACAAATCCACAAATATGGAAAGAGATTGCATTAAATACAGGTATGTGATATATGACATTTTTTAGGTTAAATTTGTTTTGTTTAATTTTATTTTAAATTAATATTTTTTTAAAATTATAGGTGCAACACAAAGTACATTACAAGATATTAAAGTTCCAGAAAAAGCTAGTGGTTATTGTTATCACGATGTATCAAAAATTCATAATAGAAATCGAGTTATTTATTGGTAAGGAAAAGAAACTACTAGAAGAAATTCGTTACATTATGAAAACTAAATTTTATCACCCATAGGAGAGCATCACATGATGTTTTAGAACTTTCAGAAATAAGTTTGGATCTAAATTTAAGCGATAATAATATACGATATAAATTTGCCGATTCACCCGTATTAGCAGTTTCAATATTTGAAAATCAACAAGAAACTGTTGTTATTTTAGTTGCAACTGTTTGTAGTTTACATCGCTTAATTTATACACATCCAGATAAATTACAAAAACAAAATACTAATGATATTCAAGCTTTATCCATATTTCATGATGCAAATGGTATTTCGGCGAAGGATCCCTCAACATTTTATGTTATTGGACATACAACTTCATCGAGTAATTTGATTTGGGTTTTGTTGTTAAATTTTTTTATAATTTGTACTATTTTTATTTGTTTTCTTTTTTTGTATTTTTTATGTGTAAAGATAACCCAATACCACATGCAGCTGGATGTTGGTTGCAATATACAGGAGAAGAAGCATTATTTTCATTAGCTTATCAGTCCACATTAATGCTGTTTACAATGAATTGTAATAATGGGCATACAATTGCAATTGATTTGAAACAACATTATATTGTTCCAAGAATATTTTCAAATATAACGGGTGCCCTAAGGTATGTAGAACGAATTATATTTTGATTTTGATTTTAATAATAATACCAGGACTTAATGATTAGTGGATATTTTACTGTGAATATATTTCTATATGAGTAATACACACACTCATTTTCTTTATAGTGTCTGCGTATGTGTCTGGTGGTAACATCCTGAGCAACCTCAAGATGTTAGTCACTCAATCCATTGTAATATTCGTATTTTATTAAAATTAGGACTTATTACAATTTAAAAACTTATTTTAATTTACATGTAAATATTTTAAAATTCATTTTAAAATTAACTAATTTTAATTTAATAAATACGTTTCGTTTACACATTCTAATCAATATTTAAGGTATTACTATTATTATTATTATTATTATCACATAGATTGCCAAATGAATGCAATTGTTGACAAAATATTAAATTATATAAATTTTTTGTTGATAAGCCTCTCTTATTTAATATTTTCAAATAATATGCAGACATATTTATTGTATTTGAATTTGTAAATTCATTTTTAGATTGTGTTAACTTATTCATAATTTCGAATCTACAAAAATAAATAAGAAATTGTAATCACCAAAATGAAAAAAAAAGATATACCTCTTAATATAGCCTAAAAATAGGTATTAGTTTTAATTGCATCAAGTACGCTGTTGGTAATCAGATGTGGAAAATTCGAGACTGCTTATCGATCTCAATCATTAATATTGGATAAAATAATTTCAAGTGTTGTTGTTGTCTTATAATATTCGATAATTGAATTGAAAAAAAAAAGAGAGTAATGCCGAAAAAAATTAATTTGATCATATATGAAAGTTTTGAATGCTATAATCAAAGTTATTGTTATTATTATGCAACATATGATCGGTTCTATTTTAGAACTACGTATTCTAAATGAAAATATAGATTTCAGAGTTGAGACATGGCAGGCCTTCTACAGACAATACGTTACGAATTACTGTAGCATGTCAAAACACCATTGTATTTATTGAATTTAAATCGACATTCGATAGTATTGGTTATGCCGTAATGCTAGACAGTTTTGAAAAAGTAATACCGTTTTAAATATTTAGCACTTAATTTGTGGTCTCCACGATTTAAAGAGCTTGGTATTTTTTTTTTGCATTCAGATTATAAAAGGGATTTATATTTTATCGATAGTCTTGAATTGGGTTACGATAAAGCTAAACAATCAATAACTAACACTAAATATATAATTTTTTAAACATTATAAACATGCACGGTTAAAATATAAAATGTTCATGCCTCGTTGTTTCTTCATTATTTCGTTTTTTATTACAATCATCTTTGGGGTTATCTTCAGATTCTTGTGTTATTACCATTGAATTAATTTGTTTTGGTAATTTTCGATACAATATAGAATTACTGTAAATAATAAAAAAAAATGATAAACTAATATCATTCATTTGTTGAAACCTTAAAGAACATACGGCATTGCATTTCTGGAAATAGGGATTTTACTTGTTTCCCTATAATTCGGTGGCGGTGGAATTCTATCCACGATAACATTTGATGGTATTTCTTGTGTAACATTTATCCATTGATAATTTTTAGTTTTTTTTATATAAGATATGTGACCCAAAAGTTCTTTTATATTTGGCGGATGATTACCATATTGGTCTTTAATCATTTTTAAATAAAGTTCTGTCCACATATAATATTCAATTGGTATATCATATTTTTTCCTTGCCAATAAAATGATTGTTGTAATTGATACTGATAACATGAAATTAATATCTCGACAAACATTCTCTTCAGGAAATAATTCTTGTTGTTTTTGTATCAATTTTATGTTTTCTATTTCCTAAGGAATAGAGAAGATAAGCCAAGCACAGAATGCAAGTATTATACAATTGGAACGGACGCAAAACAGCCGCAAAACAGCCGCCTTTCAATGTGTATATGCAGAGACAATTATGTAAATTATAAATATATTTTGATCATTTTGGGATATATTTCGTGTACATATACATATATGAATATTGAACAGGCATCATAAGTTACCTAAATCAAATTATTAATTTATATATTTATACTTACTTCCACTGCATACTCAATGCGTTTATTCCAACCTAATCTATTTATAGTTTCCCTATAAAATAAATATAAATTACATTACTATTCTAGATCTTGAGTTGTGTAGGTGTAAGCAATATACATATTATATTTATTAAAAGTTACCCTAATTGTATGGCTGTATGATTTGTAAGATTTTTTGTATAATTACTTGCAAAATTTGTATCATCGTTGATTACATTTCTAGATGATGTAGTTGTTAATTTTTCTCTATTGCTTTCTTTTTCTGGAACTAAATTCTTAATTTGCAATTCGCTATTCGATAATATCTTTTTCAATTTAACACCTTCACTTTTAGCATTATTTAATATATTTATTGCTTTCAATATTTCTATATTTTCCGTTTTATTTTCATTTTCTAATTTCTGAATATATTCTGTTAATTCATTAATTTTTGTCTCATTTAACTTTATTTTATCAATTATATGATTATTTTGAGAAATTAATGCTGATAGTGTTTCGTTTGGGTACATTTTTGAAATCTATTTGCTTGAATGGCAAGCGTTTTAATTGTGTCCTTAGAATGTTACTTAAAATTTTATCAACTAAAATTTGATGTTATTAAATTACTTTTAAATTATTTAAAATTAATTATGGGTCACTATGTTGGAATTTTTTTCTACTTTAAAAACTATTATTTAATTAGTTTTGGTGAAGAATGGAGTGGCCGACTATCATCGAGGTTACTCAACCAATCTTCACCTCCACGCGTTGTCACCGGTAACTCAATTACGATATATTTCAGTAATTGCGTGTGACGGGGCTGAAAAGATGGTGCTAACGTCGTGTTTGTCGACTAGTTGACAAAAAAATCAACAAATAGGTAGCTGTTACATGCATATTTCAGTTTGATGTTACATGCATATTTGAAACGACAAACTAACATCGTAATGCCGCCCTATGTGCTCTCGAGGCGTAAATGTATAGATGATAATGATGTTTGAATTTTCTTTTCTAATTTAAAAGCGATTAGTTCATTAGTTGATTGAAAATATAAGCTTATGTCTTCCATGACGTGAGCGCTCCATATGTAGCAGTTATAAGAAGAGATTATTAATATTTAATTACTTCACACAGTCAGATTTATGATAAAGAAATATACAAAAGTTATAAATATAAAGAATGTTTATTTAATTTTTCAGGGGAAAGAGCTCAACATCCGATAGTCAACATGTAACATCCATTGTCTTTAATAAAATTGGTGAACAAACATTTTTATATGCCTTATACAGGGATGATCATATACGTATGTGGTCTACAAAAACAGGACAATGTGTTTCTGTGGTAAATTGTTTACAAGACGGAAAAGAGGCTCGACCACAAGGACGTTAGAAACTTTTTTATTTTTACCATTTTCTTATTTTCTATCACAAATATTTTACCATAAATTGTTAATTATCTATTCATTATAGCTCAAACAAATTCATTGAGATGTGCATCATCAACAATATTATGTGCATTTCTATGTCACTCAATGGGTTCCGAATTTGTTACAATACGTTCAATATGGGATGGTGGTGTTGGTTATTCAATGCAACGTACAAATTTAATACAAGCATCAAAATATGATTTAGTTGATTTTGAAATAAATGATAATCGTATATGGGGTCTGTGGTGTAATTCTGAGGGTGATTTTAATGTTTCAAGTTATTCATTGTCACCGGGTACTGAATTAAATTGGTTATTGGCCGCATTAGAATCACCACCGGATAGATATAGTGTTTCAATTGAACATGGTGTTGATCCAAGACAAGCTTATTGTTCGTACATATTTCGTCCAGGAAAGTTTCAACGTAATGTTATTGCAAAGGCTTTAGTGGTAGGTATTATTGGATTCGTAGTATGAACGTTGTTTGTTAGTTGGTGCATTGTATTTCGATTCCGTTACTAATATTCGTATTGACGGTTCACCACTACGTTGTTTTTGGATGACCGGGTCTTCTATTACTCTGTGTATTCCAGTCAAGTGAGGATCCAGAACATTACATCTGTTTCAGTACCACCAATTGTCAAAAAACTTCCTAATTATTGAAAGTCATCTACTTCATCTATTTCTTCGTTATTGAGCGCAGGTGAACATTCCTCAACATACCAACATGCATTAGTTTCGTCTTTGAAATATTGTTCTTTAGACCGACATTTTAAAAGTCGCTCTAATTCCACCCTCATCTCAGTTTGCGATAACAGACATCCTCATTATTAGATTCCATGTATCATTAAAAATCCATTACTTCCTTTAATAGTTAATGAAATCAAGAACGTCAGCGAAGTTAAGATCTTTAAGTTGACCACGTTAAGACCACATCTGGTACCATGCGGTTCAGAGTTTATTTTAATCATGTTTCTCATCCTCATTATTAGATTCCATGTATCATTAAAAATCCATTACTTCCTTTAATAGTTAATGAAATCAAGAACGACACCGACTTGTCTTAATGCAGTTTTCCTGTCTCGTCGAACGTTATCATATACTAAGCAATAAACCGACTACACTACGATCATACGACTCGGTTTTCCAGAAAACAAAAGGCTTTCATCAGAAGATATAGTCCTTTCTCTGTTTTCCTTCCATCGAAACTCACTCAACCCAAGAACATCGAGATTGTACCTCTTCAATTCTTGAACCACCCGCACCAATTTCGTCGGTTCAAGCATTGTCTTAACGTTACCGGTTCCACATTGTGTCCGTTTATGTAATCCAAAAGTCGCTATCGTGTTCGAATCCGATCCGAAACCATTAGTTAATGTTTTTCGTGCAATAAAGTATTTCAACAGTACAAGATGCAAACACACAGCTGCCAAGGTTGGTGTGGTTGGGTGTTAATTTTCTAATCGTATGACATACAAAGTTTAAATGGATATAATGCTCATTGACTATGCACAGTTTAGAGAAACATAATCTTTCGGTTTACACAATAAAAAATTATTAACGGCAACATTCCTTTCCTACCTTGTTTACTTTCGTTGATTGATAGGAAAATTCGCCGAATCTTTCAATGATTTTTGGTAATTTTAATGTTATTTGTTTTTTTTTATTTTTTTTTTTAGATGTTCAAACGTTCAAATGTTTTATATGATCCAAATTTGTCTATGGTCACACTGAAAGATCGAGTTTGCCAAGCCATTGAAAATGAAATACAAAATGAAATTAAAGATTGTGACGTAACCGATGAAGAATACATTGATATAAGCTCAAAATTTTGGGAACGATTTTATTCGTGTTGTGAACAATATCATATAAAATCAACACAACCAATTGGTTTGGTTTCATTGCCAGCCGTTGATGGTGTCTGTATTATTAAAAAAAGTGCATATTCATTACTGCGTCCATGCGAATTATTGGAGCATTTGATGTTAGCTGGTGAAAATTTGGAAGTTGAACAACAAATGTTTATCGGAGGGGGAGGAGGTGGTGGTGGTGATTCAATGTTCATTAATACAAAACAAAATGGTTATGATTTGGCACAATTAATTTCGATATTATCAATGTTGGAACATCATATTTTAGATGAAATAAAAACTGATATAAATAATAAATTATATCAATTGCAGATACCAAATGTTGTAATTTCAAAATTGGTTACAGATATGTTATCAAGGGAATATGATGAAACAGTAATTATTAAATATTCATTATATTTTTTTTTTGAAAAAAAAAACCCGAATAGTTTTACCTTTTTTATTTTAGATGTTAACACAAAAATTTCTTTCGGAAATTCAACGTAAAATAAAATGTATTGTCGATTTACCAGCAGCAATGATTTATTTACTTGATTTATTGCGTATGGATCAAGGTGAACCGGAAGCTATGCAAACACATTTAAGTAAATTCATTTTATATATTATATTAAATTTAAAAGTATTAATGAAACTAAATCCATCTGATAAACGAAGCATTTGTTTATCTAGTCTTGTTAAATGTGATAATTATTGTTTCTAAAAGCATCCAAGATCAATCTGTAATTATAACTCATTTTAGGTTGAGTATGAACATTGAATAAAAACACTAAGCAGCAACATCATAAATATACTAAGTGATGGTTAATTCTTATGTTTCAGGGTATTCCTATTAATATTAATGTATTGTCGGTAGAAAGACTGACGATGAATATTTAATGTTGGCAGTCATAAGTATATATTGGCGACATACGGTCAAGAATGTAAACATTTGAACAGTAAAGCAAATTCAATCATGTCAATCACGACATTGTTTATTTAGTCTTGTTAAATGTGATAATTGTTTCTAAAAGCATCCAAGATCAATCTGTAATTATAACTCATTTTAGGTTCAGTATGAACATTGAATAAAAACACTAAGCAGCAACATCATAAATATACTAAGTGATGGTTAATTCTTTTGTTTCAGGGTATTCCTATTAATATTAATGTATTGTCGGTAGAAAGACTGACGATGAATATTTAATGTTGGCAGTCA
>JANSTX010039251.1:0-13012 GCA_027564355.1 Penthetria funebris | reverse complement strand
GAACAATATAAAATCATTTTCATTATTCATTAATAGGTTAGTTAGTGTTAGATTCTTAAAATTGAAACGGAAATATCAATTAGTATTTCCTAGCGAAGTAATTGACTGTAATATTTATACAAGGTTCTGTGAAATAATTTTAGAAGAAAAAAAAACGATATTTAAAATAAAAAAATGAAAATATCGTAAATACTAAAGATTTTTCTACTGACAAATATATATTTGAGTATAATGATCGGATTCTTCATTTAGATTAATAGTGTTGTAAATTATATCCCCGCATTTCTTTATTACACCTTCGACCAACTGACTTAATATCTAATGATCAAATTCAAATTCAAAACTCCTTTATTGCACTACAGTATTAACATAGTAAACAGTAATATTAAAATGAAGACGCACAAATGGACTCTAATAAGCATTTTTTGTGGTTTTAATTGAATTCATTTGTGATACAAGAAGAAGTTCCTTGCTTTCAATAAAGTCGATGATTTTATTGGTGAATATTTTAAATATTTTTGACAAAGCAGAAAGTAGATATATAGGCCGATAATTATATAATATTTAGCGATCATGAACGACGTAGTGTAAGTATATATATTCTAATGATACTTTATTAATATGTTTTTTGTAGCATTTTTTGGTAGGAAGAATCAATTTTTCGTAGAAGTCACAGGGCAAAATATCTTTTTTCCGTGTTAGTTATTTTAAAAATGACCTATATGTGTAAAACCATTATCATCAATATACTAAATAGTGTCATATTCATGAATAGTGCTTTAAATTTAATATTATTAAATCTCTTGATACCTGAATTCAAATTTTTATTACTCAGGTAATCATTTCTATGTTAATCTTCTATTCTTATACTTTAGATCAATAATCGTAATATTACTCAGTTATTAAAATGTAACAAAATTTACAAAATCTATTCAGTATTCAACTGCATTTAGTGGTAAAAATATAACAGTTTAATATTTTATGATTAATTTTTTCAAAATAATTAAATATGTTTAAATTGTTCGGTGATAAAATTTCAGTTCTAATAGTTCTAATACAAATAACAATTGCTAATACAAATTTTAATTTTAATATCGATTGGAATAATAATGCAAATGGAAATAGTAATAAGTCTGAATTCAATATTGTATTCATAGACAATGATATACCAATTCTTAAAGAAGGTGATTTATGTGTAACCAATGTTCGTAATTTAACTGGCATTTGTTTATTATCGAATAAATGTAAATATATTATTGAACATTTAAAAAACGGAATCATACCAAAAATATGTTCATTTAGTGAACATGAGTCAATAGTGTGTTGTCCACAACCACAAGATATATTACCAAAGAAAGACTCAATTAACTTTGAAATATTTTTTAGAAATAATTTTCCATCAAATAACATACGAATTAGTGAATTAAAATGTAATAAATATACCGATCTTGGCGTTAAAGCTATTGCAATTATTTCGCTTGCAGTTAATCCAATGTTAAAACGTATTCGAATATGTGAATTTAATTCAGGCCTTATTGTTGGCGGACAAATTGCAAAAACCGGTGAATTTCCCCATATGGCTGCAATTGGTTGGACAATAAATGAAAGTGAAATACATTTTGATTGTGGTGGTTCACTAATAAGTGACAAATTTATTTTAACTGCTGGTCATTGTACGTTTGCAAGGGGTGGCATACCACCGGACATAATAAAAATTGGAAATACTAATTTATTTTCAAATAAAGATGATAATATAATTGATTTAAATCAGTATTTTCAAATAAATAAAATAATTATACATCCTCAATATAAACGATCATCACACTATAATGATATTGCATTAATAAAATTGAATAGAAATGTTCGATTTACAATTAATGTTCGACCTGCATGTTTATGGCAAATAAATAATATACAATCAAAAAGTGTATTGGCCACAGGATGGGGTTCAATTGATTACAGTGATACAAAATCTAATCGATTACTTAAAGTTTCGTTAGACATTATCACCAATGATGAGTGTAACGAATTATACGGAAAGCACAGAAAACTACAAATGGGTATTATCGATAGTCAACTATGTGCTGGTTATTCAAATGGAGGCAAAGATACATGCCATGGAGATTCAGGTGGACCATTACAATTAGTAAAGCCTGAAAATCAATGTATTTATCATATTATTGGTATTACATCTTTTGGAAAATCATGTGGTAAAGTACATGAATATGGTGTGTATACAAGAGTTTCATCATTTTTGGATTGGATAGAATCAATTGTATGGAGTAAAATATAAAAAAAAAAATATATATGAAATAGAGATCGTCATAAATTGAATATAGAAAAATTTTATTAAAATTTAAATAATATTCTAAATATTGTGTAAATAATAAATAAATAATGAAATAATGATTAGAACGAAATTAAAGTAGACTTTATATTTTAAATATTATCTAGAGTATCGTCCTTTTTCTAACATTAACATCTTTGCAATACAATATATATTTATTTGATATTAGCTATTTCTAAAGACCAAAGGATACATACATAACTATAATGTTGTGATCGATTGATGACAATTCCACAGGTGATTGATGCATGAAATAAATTTTTTGTCGACTACCTTAAAATTATCTCATCCACTACATTCTTTATTTATGGATTTATATGTCACTTTACTGATGTTTCAAAAATAAAATTACTCCTGATTGGTTCGATAGTCCAATAATGCATGGTAGTTGCTGCTAAATTAATAAGACAGCTTTCAATATTTGGAGGTTATTTGTTGAATAGACACTGAAATCGACCAAAAATTGTATGAATTCTCATTCTGCGAGCAATTTTTGAGGTAATAGAAAAGCAGGTTGGTCATAAATACTCAAATTATGAGGAATGAATTATGACAAAAAAATTGAAATAG
Organism: Penthetria funebris; assembly: GCA_027564355.1. NCBI lineage: Eukaryota > Metazoa > Arthropoda > Insecta > Diptera > Pleciidae > Penthetria > Penthetria funebris. The sequence continues at coordinate 10,095 of JANSTX010039251.1, read as the reverse complement.
ATATTGTATTTAGCCCACAATATAATTACATAACTGTATAATGTCTATCATAATATAAAATAATTCAATATAAAATATTATAAATATATTTATATACGAGTATATTTTAGATCTTAGTTCATAATCTTTGGATACAAATTTAAAAGACATTCTTGATTCAACCTTAATCATATCAATATATGAGACCATGAACATTCTATATAAATCTATACACTTTGCATATAATTTAGTACCTATTGATAGTCTGCAGATGACAGGGGAGTAATTTGCATTTCTTAAACCTGACCAGGATACCGATATAATACATCTCTTCAAGAATGATGTATATTATTAATGATGATATTTTATCACTTATCATACTTTATTATATTTTAACATTGAATGTATTAAATAAGAAAATTAAATCATTTTAAGGGGAGATGTCATAATTTTTTATGGCTGATATCCGACCAATTTATTATTATCCATGATAAATAAGAAATAAAAGGAAATCCTTTAAAAAAGGGAAAGAAATATAGCGATTATAGATATTGAATATATTGAAAAGGGTTTATATCTTATATTACTATATACAAAAGTATATCTCACTTGCAAAATCGTCGAAATTGATGTAGCTGAGGATAATAGAAAAATTGAAGAGAAAGTCATGAAATTGATTTTGATGGGTACGCTGAAAGGTAATCGAATTTTCAACGGATTTATCTTTATACTTTTATTTTATTATTTTTTGGTTGACAAAATCGATTTATCCGCATAAAATTCAATTTAAAAAAGTTTTATTTCGACCGTACCTAATAAAAGATTTAATTAACAAACTCTCTATTCAATTCTTTACTATTCTATAAACTCTATGTTATGTTGAGTACAGTATAGTGAATTCCTCTAAAATATTGTTTTCAACATTAATGAAATGTATATATAATAATTTTTACGGAACAATTAACCTTGGATTAAATTGATACTAAACCAGGATTTCGCTTTTTTGTTAACCACGTGTTTTTCGTTTGCAAAACATATGCATTCTTTAAATTTCCCTCCTATGATACATATGGTTAGAGAGTAAGTTCTTCAATTTATGAATTCCTGTACATAATAATGCAAAATATGTTAGGTTGACCTCGTGTTTTTCGTTCGCAAAAACTTATGCTTTATTTTTAATAGAGATTAAGTTCGTCAATTTATGAATTTTTAATACTAAACCAGAATTTTGCTTTTTTGTCTGTATAGTTAGTATTCAAACCCAGATGAATGAAGCAATACATTGAGTTTTCGTGTCTGAAGATGAAATATGTTCATTGGTTTGTGGATTTGTATCGAGACATCATAATCAGGAGATCTATTTTATTTAAATTGCAAATATCTCGGAAACGGTTATAAATAGAGTTTTCGTGTCTGAGAATGAAATATGTAGAAAATCGTTGCGCCTCTTTGGTAATTGAATGCGATGCTAAAATCTTAACAATATCACGAGTTTTTTGTTTTATTAGACTATATATTATAGTTAAATATTTGGCATATATATATAAATTGTTGGCATGTGTGCATAAATATTTGAACGATGAAAGTATACTAGATATAGTCAAATAATTTACATAATTTGAGTATCATAATTTACACTCAACACGAGTTTCTATTATGCTGAAGTTTTTAGGCAGACGAGTAATTCATATAAGTGTATTAACCCCACCGTTTCCAATACACATTACGGAAATTAAGCGACAAATGTTTAAATAAATTCCACTAACAAGTCAATTATAACTTTGGCAATATTTGTATCAAATTTCATAAAATTTGATTGCTGAAATTTTGCTGTTGAACCCATTACCATCATCATCATCTTAACCTTTACGCCATATGGCAACCTAATAAACATTATATTTAATATTTGCAAATGATAAAAATGTAATAAATATCTACGATGATATGACTAATGTGTCGCTTTACCACTGTGAGTATGTCAATCATAACGTATATGCATGGCCTAAAGATCGGGTAAATGTAATGTTTTTCGACTTGTCCAATGATCAACTCATCAACTAACTAGTATGGCTTTGGTTAAAAAGACTAAGCACACTAATCATAGTTATAAAGTAATTGGCAGTATACTTTACATATTTGCATAGATTACTTGACCTTTTTATACATTTATTACTTAACCTTTTTATACATATACAATAATTAAATTGAAATTTATTTATTCAGAACTGTCATATCTAAATTAGTGTAAATGGGCACAGACAAATTCATATAATCTACCATATATTCTACTTTACCAGGGAGGCTATAAGAATTCGTTGAATAGATTGTACAAACCTCTGCCAATATTGACCTGATTGATAATATAAAATACTATATAACAATATATAACCAGTCAAGAGTACATCGGAATGCATAGACAATATACACCACTACCGCTTGGGATATAAAAACAAAAAACAGACTTTAATATATAGAAACTTATAGGATTTGTCTTGATTTTTTTCGCTTTTATTATCAATTTTTATTGGCTCTTTAAAATTGTATCCTTTAAGACTTCAAAAGGGAAAGAAAAGTCTATATATGGATTGTATATATAAATATGCATAATGTTTTATTATATCTAAAGTTTGACTATATTGTATTAAATTAATAGATATACATGGTTATACATAATATTATGTACATATTTCTAGAATATAATAAAAAAAATATAGATAAAGAAAATGTATAGTTTGGCGACATATTGTCGCTTTGCAGATGAAGAATTTCGCAACGTTCATATCATCATACTTGATTTCATTCTTTTTTATCCATTGCTCTTCAGAACTTATCGTCTAAAGTACTAGAAAATTAAAGTTTAATAAAATTTACAAGAAGAAAAACTAAAATAAATTTATTTTAGTTGAATGAATTTAATAAATTTTCAAAATTTTGATTTTACACACGTATCATAAAAATCCATGTAAATAGTAACCTTCAGCAGTCCTAGTTACCAGCCCATGCAATTACCTTGGTTTTTAGAATTGATGCACAGCTTAGTTTGAGTTTGAATTCCTATTACAATTGCAGATTGAAAATATTTGCAGGAAAGAATAATATACTAGTGTTTCATAACCAAATCAATTCTCTACCAGCTACAAACTGTAAAACTTCATTTATTAATTTCCTCGGACGACGGGCGTACCAGAAACCAAATAGATCACATAATTATTAATAAAATGTGGAAAACTTCTCTGTTAGACGCTCGTAGCTATAAGAGCGCGGATGTTTTTAGTGACCTTTGAATTCCAATCGAATACTATTTCAGTAACCTGTTTAAGAAGGCAACCGATATTTACATAGATATTATTAACAATGTGAAACGTGTATATTGTAAATTTTAGACTAATCTATTTTAAAGGTTTACCTTAAATAGTAATGAGAATAAATGGGGATAATCGTGAAGAATTGCTTTGGTCATGAAATTGGGAACGAACTTTACTTTAAATAAAATTTTCATTTTTTGGTCTATTAGAACAAAATATATGTTGTGATGTATTATGTGTGTTGCCGATATTTTCGAAGGTGTTAGATCTTAATGAAATATTTAAAGATCAAATGGTTGATCATGTTAATAAAATTTGTCTTTTTTATCAGTTTTAGTAACATGACTTTGCTATAATTTCAAATGTATTCCAATCTATGTGTATTTATATATATGTATTAAGACTATTCAATTGCATAACTTATATTTTACTATAAACAATTTGTAATTCCTTCGTGTTTCACAAAACTTTAATAAATAAACAAACAAAACAACGAAGAATTTTTTCATTCTAATAAGCAGATTTAATAATATATTAGAAAATATTCATAAATATTATTTCTTTTCCAGGGATCCCTGTTTTCGCATCAGGCATGGATAAAAGCATGTAAAGTTTTCCTAAAGTTTTTGTTACGATTGGAAAAACATGTACATAAAATTGTGATTCAAATATAAAATATTCAAGTAACAAAGTGTGTATATCTATAAAATATTAAAGAAAGTTTTTCACTAGCATTTCTTTATGAAATGAAAAACTTCAGCACTTTTATCTTGAGAATTGTATGCATAATAACACACCTATATAAGAAAATCATAAAGTATTTATTATCGAATTTTATTTTTTATAAAGAAAATTTTAGAATAAAAATTAACACATTTATAACAGTTTAATTTCATCAAATACAAATTTTTTGCTGTTGACGTCTAGATTATAGATTTTTGTCATCACTCAAGTAATCTATCTTATAAAAAATAAATACAATACAAACGGATCTAACCTTATGTACGGTTGAACTCATTCTATATAACTACAGAACACCGATTAGAATTACAATAATTTTGAATAATTATCTATAATTGTGTTCGTTTTAGGTTCATCTTTATTGTCATTCAATTTTCTATTCAAAAGTAATTCTTATTGTATTATATAATGTATGGTATGTAGAAGATATATGCCAAGTCTTTTAAGTGTGTTTCTTTCAAATGCTCTAGAACTTCGATCCTATATACTACAGAATGCATTTTGTCTATAAATTGTTTCACATGTTTTTTCACAGAAATTATCTAAAATATGATAAATATAAAATTTGGAGGATAAACAGATAAAAAAGACACTTGTCTATTCTGTTGTTTTATAACATAAAGTCTACTATCGCTCGCGTGTTTTATCTCTGTAGCATATATAATTTTTGTTGACCTTCAAGACTTGAAGTATACGTTAACAGAAGAGTAACTAAATATCGTGATGCATAATTTTTATTAATAAAGTATGGCAGCTGTTCTGATCAAACAAGGTATACTTACTCCTTGGAATGTCTATTTGATATATAATGTATTTATTCTGTTGAGGAAATACAATTTATAATTATTTTGTTTTCCATATGATGTTAACAAAATATTGGTGAATAGATCTTCAGATGTTAGTCGGCCACTTAATTCACCACCCGCAGAAATTAGTGTAATAAAAAGATCTATATAATGGCAAGCAATTGGGTTTGAGTGATAATAAATGTTATCTCGATATACGCGTATTGATAAGTAAAAATTGAATTGGAAAGGTTATATATTGCTATACTGACAATGTTAGAACCATGCTTGAGTCAATGAAGCTGAAGAGATATAGACTTTTAAAGCAAACCAATTGATGCTTGTTATTCGGCATGTCTGTTTTTTCTATTGTCTACATCCGTAAAATTTATTGAATATTTGTGAAAGAACACATTTTCAAAATAAAACATTTTAGAAGAAATTCGATTGCATTACCTGAACCAAACATCAGTTTTTGAAACAGGGTTAAAAATCTATTAATTCATAAATAACTACGTAGAAGTAGTATATATATGTATAATCTGAAATGATTTGTTATCAAATAAAAATGTCTGTACATCTAATATACATATTCAAAAAATTCAAAAAAAAAAAAAAATCAATTGAGAAATATATATATACATCAAGTATATGTACACATTGCCAGGATACGTTTACGCCTATATATACGAGCAAAGGAATATATAATCACCATAATATCACTTGAATTTATATCCAATATTTGGTTTCATTCGACTATAGGGAATGATTTTCCTAAGGGAAAATTACTTAACACAATTTATGAAATTTATACACATGAAATAAACAGGAAAATAAATTACGAAACTGTAAAATATTTTCTTATGCTTTTTTAGTCGATGATAACAATTTTATTTATTATTTTCTAAATGATAAATTTTCATTTCCCGATTCCAAACAACAATATATTATGATAAATTATTACACCGAATTATTAAGTTATTCATTTATCATATAGAAACTTAGGGTATTATTTTATGTACGGCTACAATTTATTGGACCTATTGTTTTATTTGCTTTCTCAAAAGAACAAGAAGCAAATATTATACATTGAACAAATTCCTCTGATAAATTATTCGTTAGATGGTGATTCCAATGTATGTATTATGTCCTCAATACTACAAATTTTATTGTCCATATTGTATACATTTTGTGGAAAATATTAGGAACGCAGAAAGTACTTGTTTAGCTATGACAAGCATGTATTTTTTTTTAAATAATCACGTGTCGCAAACTTAGTGGCAAAGTTGATTCATCGTTTAGCAATTACACACATTTACCAACCAGAAGCTCATTCCTGATGGTCCAGCAACAGATTCTTACAATTTGAAACACGAAAAATTCTCTATGAATCTACACATAGTACATAGTAGATCAATATTATCGAATATCTGCTTGAAGACGACAAATAAAATATATGATGACGTGTGTAATTTAATCGAATGTTCAGTAATAGTTTTTGATATGTTCGTACTTCTTATGTAAGAATGATCAGACCTGAAACCTTCTTAGACTTACAACTTTTGATTAACAATCTTATTTTCCACTTGGTTGTGAAATCATCAGATAACTCACATTCGTTTTCTTTTATATGCTTTCATATACCAAATATTTTGCTTAAAGATATATACTGACTGATACATACTCTATCATAATTGCTTCTACCGTGAGTTATTAGCGTAACTTCATAAACATTTTATCATGACACTACATAATTATTAGTTTAAAACCATATAAATTGGTATGTTACGACGCAAATAGAATAGGATGTAAATTTATTATTATTAGGAATGTATTTTTACCACTAAATTGTAGTACGGTATTCGGAAATTATAAAAACATTAAACATAAAAAACAGCAAGAATTAAATAGTAAAAATGTCATTATTAATTTATTTTTTTTTTAATTAAGCATTAATTAATTTAGAGATTATAAATCATTTTAAAATGCAAAATAACTTTTAAGTTGATTAATATTTTCAAAATAATGACATTTAAAATAATTTTCATTATATTTGATTTCATTGCAGTTATTTATCACCATGAGTACTCGTGTAAAGTATTTATATATGCATTTGTGTAAATGCATTCCTCTATAATATGATATATATTTGCAAAAACAATGATATCATTAAATGTGCCAATAATTCATAGAGTTTTAATTTATAATTGACATATTTATACAGATGTGAACTTTTCCATGATATATTCGTAATAGCAAATAAAACATAATAATTGTATAAAAACTGCATAATTAAATTACACTCACATGAGATTCAAATCCTATACAATCCATTTCGATTATTGCGAACATTTTTATTTGCTTTAATTTTAAAGCTGACTACAAAAAATTACTAATTTACAAATAATTTTTTCACTTTTTAATTGAATTTTTAAAAATGTGATCCGAATTTAATTAAATTTGTGAATTTTATTATTTTCTAATTATTTTAATTATATTATATAATCCATCAATAAATTATTTTCGGTGAAATTATAATTTTTACTAATTAGAATATATTATATTAGTAATAAAGTATTGAATGATGGATGATACAGTGGCCGACTAACATCTAAATAACTCAATCCATTTTTAATTCCACGTTGTATTATCACTAGAAGTATGATAGCAATATATTTGAATCGCTGATAAAAATACAGAAAGATTTTACCTATTTCGGTTTACAATACTTTAAGGTGTATAATTTCGTATGAGAGCCGCTTTGAGGTTTAGCATAATTTTTAATTAAATAACATTTTAGTTAGTTATGAGTCCTAATGCTTGCATATTTTAAATTAAGAGGTATGTATACATTTTTATATAGGAGAAACCTATAAAGAATATCAGTAAGCATATTGTTAACAATTCTAAGATATTCCTCTGGCAATATACATAGCATTAGCTTAGTTTTTCTTGAATTAATTTTTAATATTTTCCCAACAAATTATTCAGTATTATTCAATAAATAAAAAATTACAAGTAGTATGTACTTAAGCGAAAGAAAGTTTTGAAAGCAATATTAATGACTTTATATATAGATTTCGGAAACCCATAAAACTTAAGATAAAAGTAAAACTTCATAATAAAATCATTTATTACAATATACTCTTATCACTGTATCTATGTAGGTACTTCAATATTAATATAGAAAACAAAAGTTGATAAATAATTACTTTAATTTTTAAAAGTTTTATTTAACGTTAAACTTTACTCAACTTTTGATTGATAAAATTTCATTATTTTATATATATGGCTTTAGTTTTAAATTTAATTAAATTAGAAAATCCAATTAATTTTAAATTGTATATTATTTCATGTTACGATTATGATCAATTAAATCTTTATATATATATATATATATATTAATTTCTTTAAACAAAGAAAAGAGAAAGAATTGATTCTGAATAGAACGTCCAATTCAATACATTGTCGGTTTGTTGATCTCAACTGAGTATCAGCAAATGGATATATTTCATATTTAAATTTATTAAAACTGTTGGTCTCTTGTCCAGAATTATTTTTCTCAGTGTGATAGAACGAATTGCATTGACTTTCAATGTTTGTCTGCTGAATTTAATTGATCAGTTTAATTACTTCTCATTCATACTATCTAGTCTAGATTTTCTATCTAATCATTTGTGAAAATAAATTTTGATTCGATAAAAAAAACATGAATTTAGTTAGATAAAAAAATAAGCATATTCATCATATTGAAATGATTCGTAAAGACATAAATTGGTTATCAATTTTTCTGAAGAGTTGTTATCAAACTTAATTCGTTCGTTTCCTATATGGCCATCGGTGATATCATCAACTATCAAAGTCTATAAAAATTGATATTGGTATTTTAGAAATTTTTAAAATGTTCTACTCAAAAAGTTTCAACCTCATGGTATTCTAGACTTTCACCTAGACCTCTTTTCTATTTTATATATATTATATAACTTGCTTTTGTCTTACAGACATTTCCTAGATAATTTCAAAAAGTTTATATAGCACGATATTAGGCGGGCAAGGAGCCAAAAATTGTATAGGATTTAACCCTTAACCATTAACATACATTATTCTTACTATGCATTGCGTATATTCCAAATCGAATGGGGACATCATGTCTACAAAACGCCCTTGATGGTGAATTTTTTTTGTATAAAAAATTTTTGCGAAGGAAAATTAAGGAAACTCATGTACATTTATACATATATGAATATTATGTACATAAAATAGTATAAATACTGGTTTACTATATTAGTATAATAAACAACTACATTCATCCAGTTATTCGTTATAATTTAAATTTTCAGGACACAGAAATATCAATATTTATGTATTTTTTAATCAAATTATATTAAAATTTTTGGATTCTGTGATTCTCGTTGACTTATACCATTTTATCAATTAATTTTAGAGTGGATATGAAAATTGGCATTAGCCTCAAACACCAAATAAAGGAATTCGGTTGAAGAACTAATTATACTTAACTGGTCACATTTCACACAAATTAAGATTAATGTCATACGATACAATATTTTACTTTTTATATTTAGTGGCAGTTTAACATGAATTTCATTGTCATGTTAAATATATGAAAATAACCAATTAAATTTTGTAGTATTGATGAATTACGTCTTCTTTTATTATTCCTGTGAATGCAGTTTTATATTTGAAAAATTGTAACGGTAGAACATAAGCTAGAATTTTATTTAAAAACAATGTAACGCATCAATCGTTAAAATGTAATTAAATAAATTGCCTTTAATTTACGTATCATTATTGATGCATTAAAATATGAAATAAAATATTAAGGGTAGATACTTTATACATTCGAAGAAGGACATTCATAGTCTGAATTTTGTTTTTCAATATACCCTTGAATGTACTGATGCGCGCATCTGACTACTTATTCAATGTTTGATATAATTTAATACGACCATGTTCACGTGTACTATACAAGGAGTTATTTAAAGGATTACCAAATTATAAATATACTGTGTTTATAACTATACAAGTATATGCCTACTCTTACTTGATATATGTATGATACTTTGAAAATAATCGGTTAAATCTAATGTTAATTCTGGAGCTGAATCAAAACGTCAGAAACTTGACAAGTATCATATGCAGTGTGTTTCGTAAATTTGATCCTTTTCTCCAAAAGGATATTATTTGCTATTTTGAACATACAAGGTATAAGCTTGCTGATTAGTTTTAGTGAAAAGCACACAAGATAGTGTGCATATGTATATATA
>JANSTX010039241.1:0-13013 GCA_027564355.1 Penthetria funebris | reverse complement strand
AATGTCTTCTTTTAGCATAATATTATTGACATTAGACTGGCTTATAAAAAGTATTGCATTCAAACAACCTGCATTGGAAACAAGTTTTTTATATCAATTCCCTATTGATAATGATAAACAAAATAATGAAATTCCTGATCAACCATCACCAGCAAGTAAAAAAAATATTCAATCAATGAATAATACATTTAAGAAACCTTTTGCAAAAAAATTGTTTACCGATACACATGAAAGTGCCGCTTCTATTACTAATAAACAGAATAATAATAATTGTAATAAGGAAGAAAATAAATTACTTGAACAGTATTTAGTTCAAAATAATGTATTCAAATCGAATACAAGTTCAGAATCAAATATTTCAAATCAAATGGATTCAATGTATTCAACGGAAACAGAAGAAATTTGTGATTTATTTAAAGCATACAAAATGCAAATTGATGGATTTTCATTAGAAAGTACCGAGAAATTGTTAGAAACTTGTAAAAAATATGGTGCAACAATAGTAGATTATGAAGATGCAGACATATTAATTGTGCCGCCAGATATTTTAAAATTGGATGACGAAGCTTCAAATGCAAAAATGATTTTAAATGATTATTGGTTTGTAAGTAGTTTTTTTTTTTGAATTTTGATTTATTTTATTTTTTCACGTAAGTTCATCTTTCATTTTTCTACTTTTTATTTTCCTAATTTAATTAAGAATTGTTGAATATTAATGGTACTACGAACTGTGTCATTATATTTTCTATAAATTACTATCAATGATGGTTCCATTGAATATCATGAGTCCATATATTAAAAAAAGAAAAATATGTAGAACTCTTAGACGGTTAGTTGTGGTAAAAACGTCGTCAATAGCGGCGATCCTCCGTTGGACGATAAAATATCTGACACATGATTATACCGTATCCGAATGTGATACACAAACACATCTGCGTGTAGTTATATACATTGTTCGTCACTCCGAACAGACGATCACAGCACTTTCAAAATTTCACTAATTTATATGATATTGTTTGCAAGTGTACGTAATGGATTTCAAAGGCAATAAGCAATAACGTGCTTTGTATTTGGCGTCTCAAACATACGCCGCGTATTGAATAATGAACTTAAGTTGAACCCTTACAAGATAGAAAAAGTGCAAGACTTAACACCAACACAAAAAGGATCGAGACTTTAACGATCAAAAGCATTGGAGAACATGCACTTAAGTGTCGAACTCGAAATGATGTAAACTATTTAAGTTTAGCAACACGTAAACAAACAAAATGGTCGTGTGTGCTTGAAGTCCAGCGACAATGCGTGAACAAGCGACTGATTCTGTGATGATTTGGCCTTCGACTAGAACTGCAAATAATGTAGTTCTAACCATGGGATATTTCAATAGGACTCGTCACCATCCCATTAAGTTGAATCCAATGAAATTCTTCGTTTGCTTCATTTTGGAAGCTACATTGTTAACAAAAAAAAATATCAAAGTTTGAACACATTGAAGTTAGACCTCTGTCAGGAATGGCAACGATTTTCACAGACTTACGTTCGAACAGCGTGCGATGCATTCATTGCAAGACTTGATGCCATCATTCGCCGCAGTAAAAGTAGTTATAATGAACACTATTTTTTTTTTTTTTTTAATACTACAGAATTTTGAATTGCTAAACATTTCGAGTGCGAACTCTCTAATTATGTTTAAACAGTTTTAGATTTGAGAATATCATTCGTGAACTTAAATGACCTAATTACTGGTCTTAGTTAAAAATGGTGCAACTTTGTACATTAAACATTTTTTTATTTTGTAGATAGAATCTATTGAATTAAAGAAAATAATGGATGTAAAATACTATCATTCACCGATTCTATTTCCTGAAACCATTAAACCATTAAGTGGTGAAACAATTGTTGTAAGCATATATACATCATATGAAAGAAATTATATAGAATTATTGTCAACTATATTGGGTGCTAATGTAACACCATATTATCATAAAAAAGATAAAGCTTTACTGATATGTTCAGCTACAACTAGTTCGAAATATGATGCAGCTATTAAATGGAGTATATTATTTTATATTTTAAATTTATTATAATATTCCACAAAAGTATATGTTAATGTATTTTTTTGTTTTTATATTTTCAGAACTTCCTGTTGTATCAGTCGATTGGCTTTTAGGTTGTTATAAACAACAAAAGAAAATACCTTTAGATGATTTCCTAATTGGTGAATCGGAAATCAGTGATAATTATTTAATACAAAAGACTGCAACACGTTTAAGTACACGGATCGCTACAACGTCAAATGCATTACGAACTAAGAGTACAAGTAGTTCAAGTTCTATTTCCACTACTAATACAACAAAAAATACAAGAAATTGTGAATCAACAACATCCATAGTTGACGGAAAACGTGAACAGAATTCAAAGTCAATAATAGCTGTTGAATTAGATGATGAACATGAACAACAGCAGCAAACACCTATACGACATAAAAGAGTAGCAATGCTTTCTTGTGAATCGGCAACAAAAAATTCACCAATCTTATCACAATATTCACCAATTACATCACCAGCAATTCAAGAACGTAGTATTACAGGTGAATTAAAATTTATTAATTTTAAACATAGTAAATAATGATGAGTGCACAGTGATAGCAAGTGTATCTGGTTATTTGTTATTGTCGTAAACAGCAACTTTACTAAATCCTCTATTCCGATGCTAGTTGATTCCAATAGTTATCCTGTCACAAGCCACATATCACAATTGATTCATTTTATTAATAGTGACTCACAACTTTTTCTTGCTTGAAACACAATACAAGCAATGTTTAAAATGATTTTTTATTATTCACATTTTATATAATTTTCAATTTGATGTGATCAAGTTCTTGGTTGTGATGATGTTGAATATTTGTTGCCTGTGTTGTGTTCTATTTTTAACTATAATTTTACTGTTATAGTTGCAAAGCAGTTATGCGGCTAATGGGTGATATTCAACTCATTAACCAAATAGATTCATTCTTTTGAACTATATAATTCACGGTTATTTTCGTAACAACCCTTACCTTCCTATCCCATGAGTTGGATAAAATATAAATAGAATTATTTTGTGTATTTATAAGGGTAACCAATCCCTAAAAAATTACTTGAAATATATAAATAATAACATTTAAATACAATCTTCAGATATTGTAAATAATGATTTTAAAGAATTATCTACACCGGCAAAGGCAACACTTAGGGAAGTTTTACAGGAAATTAATGATAAAGAAACTCCTGAAACAAAACGTAGAAGACGAGCAATGGGTACACCACCATGGCCAACACAGGAAGAATTGGGTAAATATTATTTAAAAAAAAAAAAATTACAAAAATATACTCAATTTACGTTTTTTTTTTACAGATAGATTTTCGACCCCAACTATGCAAAGGAAAATGGATGAAATAAATGATAAAAGACAAATGCCTAAACAACCACCCCGTCGAGAAAATACAGTAATTTTTTTTTTTAATTTCTTTATTACGAAATAAATATACTTAAATAAACGTTAAAAATTATTAATTTTGTTAACAATTTCATTTCACATTAATGTAGCCACTAAGTGAAATCAAAAGACGTTTTTGGAAATCAAAAATAGGTGATGAATATGAAACACCAACACAAAAATCAATTGAATGTAATTTACAACCAATTATTGATTTACCCGATGAAGTTGCTTTACATCCATCATTTTTACGATCACTAGATGATTACTTTAATAAAGAAAAAGAACAACAATCACCTTTAATTATGGCCAAATCTAGACAAATTGATGATGAAACCGATCGTCCATACGATATAATTGGTAATTATTTTTAATATAAAAAATGTATCTGTTTTTAAAAATTTAAAGAAGAAAATGATTTTTTAAACTATAGATGTGCCAAATACTGAAGCAGTAAACATGGTTGGATGGAATGAACCTAATATGAATATGATACAACATAAAGGAACACGAATATTTGATATAACTGGTGGTGATGAAAATGTAATTAAAATACCATATTATTTATATTTATTAGTAAGCTTAAGTATCGCACGGCGGCTGTGGGTTAGTAAGCATATAGCTATTTCGATTCGTCTACTTACATTAGCTGTACGAGGTGAACGTTAGGAATATAGTTCTAATTCTAACTCAACGAAATTAATAAAGTACTATACGGAATGGTGTAGCACCTATTTATAAACCAACATTAAAGCCAACAATGTAAGTTGCTGTGGACTTGTAATTTACTCTATGGATACGATGACGAGTGGAACATAAGAACACATTTATCCACACAAAGTTTGCACAGATGAGGCACGCATTTTAGAGGAATAAACTCTACGTTCTTGAACTGAGCGAAAATCTGTGGAAGGAAGTTGTTCTATTTCTAAGTAACTGCAAAACCGTTATAAGTTGCGAGGTTACTCAAACCATATTTCATTTCACACGGTGACTCGATCACGACATTAATTGCGTATGATTGAGGCTAGAAAGATGGTGATTTGTCTCGAGCAACAAAATTAATTGAGAATATGTGATCAGAATTGGCCAAGTGGAAAGAATCTACATTGTATTCAGTTTCAGGATGATGAGGTGATATTGTTCGATGAACAGTATTTGGTTATTTAACAGATTCGTATTAAGCTATTGAACAATTATGAAATACTTTTTTTCTGTTTATGGAGGTGTTCGCTTGTTGTAAGGTAATAGTCGACGAAATTTGGAATGCATTTACTAACACATTGAGAACGAAGTGGTGAAGTTGTTCTTAGTTTGTGTTCATTTTTATATAGCAATAATCTTTTGAAAATAAAATTACTTACTACTACTAATTATTTTCCTCTCCTTTAATTTATATGTTATAAAAGATCGATCATTTTTCAAAATATTACTTTAGTTCTTATAAATGTTATGTTATGTGTCATTAATTTTTTTTATGTATATATTTAGTTAAGAATATCAATAAAATCCGAAATAGAGCAGCTAAATGGAAAATTTATCAATTCAAATAATGTAACAAAAAAATTTACACATTTAATAAGTATAATATTTAAATCTAATGAGAAAATATTATCAGCTATAGCTGGTGGTAAATATATATTAAACATGCAATATATTAAGGATAGTATAGAAGCTGGATATTTTCTAAATGTAAATTAATTTATGAATATATTTTACAATTATTATGTGAGAAATAAAATAAAATTTATGTTTTTAGGAAGATTTATATGAATATGGTAATCCAAAGGCAAAAAATGTTCATACTCTGAATGAAGCTTCACAAAATTTTGCCAATGCTGGATATAAGTGGCGATTGAAAATTTTAAATGATAGTAAATTAGCTTCAGGAATATTTACAGGTCATAGATATATATTGAATATAAAAAAATGTGAAAGTTTTAAAAATGTAATTGAATCCGGTGGCGGTGTTGTATTGGATGTTAGGTAAATATAAAATAACATTTCTTCTTTTTGTTTTTAATATATACATTTTAATTTATTGGAATTTTAGTCCTCCATATCATAAATCAAAGGAAGCATTAACTGCAACACATTATATTTTTGAATTAAATAATAAAAATATATTATCTGATGATAAAATTGCATTTGCTAATGCAAATGTAAGTTGTCATAATGTATCGCATATTCAAGATTATATATTGTCGGTATTATCCTAATAGTTTTTATATGGTTATACTTTTTTTTCTTTGTTTTAATTAAGAATTTGTTTAATTATAATTTCACAACAAAAATTATAATTTTGGTTTAAATTATATTATAAAAAAGTATTATAATTAATGTTTCTGTGATATTAGTTTTAATATATGGTAATTGTCTATAATATATATTTTGCTAAGTGTTTTGTCAAATGATCACTGTTGGTCATATGATTATTGGCAAGCGCTTGTTAGCCATTTGATCATTGGCAAGCATTTGTTAGCGATTTGATCATAGGCAAGCACTTGTAAATCATTTTGGATTAATATTAACATTGTTCAGTGAATGTATTTGGACAAATATTTAAACATCAGAAATTGTTAATATAAAATATTCGTATTTTTTTTTTTGTTTATCTGTTCGTTCACTTCACATTTCAACATTTTAACATAAACATTGTTTTTATGTCTCATAAAATTTATTTCATCCAAGTGCACCTCTCTACACAATTTCTGAAAAATATGTAAACAATTCATGCAATAGAAAACAAACTTTTCTGATTTAATATATAAATTTATCTATACAATAAAATACACTTTAATTTTGCACAAGAACTCCTTAAATTGTGTTAGATGTTTGTTTTTTGGCTCGTTTACCTTCACCCTTCTTAGGCGGTGCTTTACCTCTTAGTGCCCTCAATCGTTTCATTTCATCTTGAAAATCTGCATGCTCATCACGAAATAAACCATATGCTCGAAGTTCTCGCATAAGCACATGAAGTTCAACATGTCTTGGATAGTAATTTATAACTTCTGAACGTGTATAAATTGGTTTTTGTGAAAACATTTCTACAACTTTCATTGATTTACTATTTGTTGGTCGTACAACTTCATTAAATATTCTATTTGATAAATGCGTCATTTTACGTGCATATTCTGTGCCACTTTTGGCTAACTTTACATATTTCGACATTTTTATAATATTAAATGTTTTTAATATTTATTTACACTTCATAAATTATCAAAATAGAAGAAAATTGTTTGAGGTTATATAATATTTTAGACATTTATTTTCAGCAATTTGAATAGGCTTTTTTTCATAATTATCTTTTGAGCTTCAAGTAATTGCCAAAAACAAATGGTATTTTGTTAGTTAAAAATGTATATAAAAGAATTTATGTTTATTCAATTAATGAAGAAAATATTTCAATGTAGATTAATGCTTTGTTAAGATATCGAGGTGCAGTGTAAACACATATTTTTTCATCTATAATATTATAATATCGGCCATAATACAATGTTTATATATACTTTTTTTTGTATTCATTAATTTGTTGAACTGATTCAATTTTACTGCTGTCATTTTTGACGGCGATTTATTTCTATCATTTCACATATAACCAAATTTGCTACTGTATAATGTTTAGCACAGTTGATCGTTTAAAAAAACATACGCCAAAAAACGGAATTGATAGAGCTGAATATATACATTTATTAATTGATGAATATTATGAAACAACTGATTTAGGTAAGTACAAGTACTAATATTACATACATTATAACTACCTATAATTTTAATTTATTTATTAGGTTCTTATATTATTAAATTATATATTCGCAACACAACCATGAATCGCAATCAATTATAGTTACTATTGTAATTATACATTTCTACATTTGAATAACTCAGTAGACGACCGAGCGATATTTGTGTTCTCACCCGGTAGACAAACACAACTGATACCATTTTTAAAAATTATAATTACAAGCCAGATAGATATTTTGATAGAGTTTTCGGTGATATCACGTGTATGGTGTAGGTAAAGATGTGATGATAAAACAATATTAATTCGATCATCCCATTCATCATCTCCTACACCATCATGTCTATAATGGTAGGAGATGATGAACGGAATAATGACCGAACTGAATTAATATGTAGTTTTATCATCATATATTTACCTACACGGTACACGGGATCACCAAAATTAGCTTTATGTAAACATTCAAATATTTACTGAATTTACTACAACACTCTGGATGAATAATATAATATCTATTTATTCAAATTATCCTTCGTTTACACATAGTTACATTTTATCCATTTGAAATCATAGAATTATCAACAATTTACCAATAGTCTAATGTGCGTATAATTTTCCTCTTAATAATTTAGAATCTTACATATTTGTTAATATCAAGTTGTAGATAATAGAGATGTCCTAATTTAAAATGAAATACTGATTTTGAATTCATTATGAATTCAGTCATTCAAAATAATTTGCATTGTATATTTGATTGGATTCTTCATTGGAATTCATCCGATTTACTGTGTGTTGACTTGTATATCATACTTTTTTTTATGTTGTTCAATATACCCCAAATTTGTACTGAGTCTAAATATTAACTTGCTTTTATTGTTGAATGAATAAATGATTATTGAAGTGATAATAATTATCGACCTACTTGACTGTATTTTGCACTTTCGACTTGTGTTATAATAACAAAGCATCTAGCCGCGCATTGATCACCTCTACAGTCTTATTACTCTTAGCACGCTAGTATTTACACAAATGTTTGCAATTCAAATGCTTTGTTTTTGGATTGTCCATAAACTTATAATAGAGACAAATTTTTCTCTTAAAACAAAATCAATGCATATATTTCCGAATTAATACACAACTAAGTAATTTTATTAAATTATTCTTCTTTCCTCTTTTTTAGAAGCACAAGAACAAGTAACTGCTAATTTAGCAAATTTTGCCTATGATCCAATTAATTATACGTTTCTAAGGGACTATCATGTTGTAGACTTATTCTTAGAGCTGTTGTCGTCCACCAATGAGTGCCTTATACTTCATGGGATTGCTGGTCTTAATAATCTTTGTACTGGTATTTTTATTTTTATTCAATGTTAATTAAAATTCCACTGTCCTATTTTATTTTTATTTTTTGTTTTAGAAAACGGATTTAAAACGGAAATTATAAATTCAAACGGTTTATCATTAATTTCAAAATTATTAGAAACTTATAAAAATAACGATGATATTTTAATAAATACAATAACAACATTAATTTTACTACATTCAGAAGAAACAAAAATTACAATTTGTTCACCAGAGAATATAAATTCTATTTTAAAATTAAAAAACCATAATAATATTCGTATTAAAAATTTAGCTCTGTTATTTTTTAACGATTATTGTACAACCACACATCCTAATACAGAATAGCTATGATTTTTAATAAAATGTACTTAATTGTGAATATTGAAAAAAAAATTGTTTTTCGATTTCTACAAACATCATCAATTAAAATTATAAAAATAATTACACAAGATGATTTAGATAAATATTCTAATTTAACAGGTGATCATAATCCTATACATTCTAATGATCAACCAATTGAAAAACGTTTTGTACATGGATCATTTATAAATGGTATTGTCTCTGGTATAATTGGTACGAAATTACCTGGCCATGGTACAATTGTGTTATCACAAACATTTAAATTTCCAAATCGATGTGTTATTAATAAAGAAATTGAAATTACAATTGAATTAATTGATAAAAGAAAAATAATGAATATAAAATATGAATGTAAACAAATGGATAAAGTTGTATTCGAAGGTACAGCTAAACTTTTATCACTTAAATGATAGTCATATAATTATTGACTTGTTATATGTTTATAGACAAATAATAAATTGATTGAGAAAATATAAGAAAAAAATGTTTCAATTCGCAACCATATGCAATCATTTCGAACAACTGTATTTGCTCTCATCATTTCGAACAACTGCTTTCACTCCATGCCGAACCACTGGTACTAAACTCCTTAATGATGATTTTTCACTACGTTGTTTTGGAACGAACCGGGCCTTCTATTATCCTCGGGAGTTCAGTCAATTGCGTATTTTTGTAAATATTACACAATTCGCCTCAGTGTATGGCCAAAACATTTCCACTTCGGTTCACAATGTTGTTCATCGTTTCCAAATCTGCCAGTCTACAACAATTCAATATTTAGCCAGAAAATTTGCACCTGTTGACGAGAACTTGAATTTTGATACGATGTTATTTGTCACCTACCAAGTTTTTTAATTATCATCCGTCACCGTCACCGTCATCATTTCAGCCAATATAAGTGCTGTGCTGAACGTATGCCTCCCCAACCTTTTCCACTCGTGTCTATCTTGTGCAAACTCTATCCAGTTATTTTTCAGTCGCTTTATATTATCAGTTAATGTGGCGGGAGACCTACCCATAAAATATGTTCTGCCCAGCTCTATTTCAATTATGCAATAGTATTGATGAATAGTTTTCTTTTAAAGCTGGGCAATCGTAGATTATTTTTAATTTGGGACGGCTGCCATACTGAAAGTTACATACATTTGTCATGTTTTCTGTTGCGGAACTTCGTTTCAGATCTACCTGATGGTGGTTCTGAAAAAAACTTCCGAAATATTTGAAGTCTTTTACATAGACGCATTAATTAGTAGTTTTGTGTCCGTAACATTTGATCTTTGAACCGACTTCTGGGCTCTGTTTCACAAGTCACTTCAATTTCACCCTCGTATCTGACTCAATTTTTCAATATTATCGAATGTCTGCTTAAAGTCGCCAAATAGCATGTACAATTGTGTTTGCCATGACTATTCAACAATAATTCTTAATGTATTTTGATATTGTTTGTGCAAGAACTACTAGTCCTAAAACCGGCCCCTGTTTATTAAGATTACCTATTTATGAATTGATCCTTTCGTGCACAATAAGAACAATAACTCTGTTTATAGTATTCAGCAATACGATACCACGCTATTTGTCCTTTACTCTTTGCTCTTGCTTACATTTTGATCTCAGATTGTCATAACAAGAAATATGTAATTAAAAACAAAACAAGTTATTTAAAAAAAATTACTTTATTTATTAAAGTGATTTATAACTATAAAAAAAAACATTACATAGATTTTCTAATTTCTTCAAAACAAAAAAACATTTTTTTTAATTAAAAAAAAACTTCCTATAATGAATTCATTTTAACAAAATTAAATACAAGAAGATAATGTAACACAATAAAAAAAAATTATTTATTTACTTTTAGCCAACAATAAATTATAATATTTATTAAACAAAAAAAAAAAATATTTTATTATTAATTTCACTGGAAAATAGATAAGAAAATAGAAAAGGATAGGATCACTTATTATAGTAACATCCTTAAATCCAGAAATTTTAAATTATTTCAAAAAGAACATAAATTGAAAAAACGATAATATAAGAATTCCTTTAGGTACTAATATAAACTTACTGGCAACAATCTCATATAGTGGGATATTGGTGGTTCAAACCATCAAATCGGATCTATAAATTAGACAAGGGGCTGGGCAATATACATATTAAAATGTATTTGAAAAATAAGTTTGTAAAATACAAAATACAATTTGCATCTTCCAAACTGTGAAATTTTATATATTCAAAATACAAAGGATAATCAAAAAACATTGATATTATCATTCGAGAAATATTTCCATCGCTTGTACTGGACGTTTGTAGAGTGAGTAGACCGTCTTGAGTTTGGCGATCAAGCAAAATTATATAAATTGAATGCTGCCCGAAAGGGTTTACGCAATGCAGAACGTAGACGCGTTCTCCAATAATGTATCAATGCTACAATATAAAAATATGTATTGTGGCATCCAAACCAAGTCTTTTAATCTTTATC
This sequence comes from Penthetria funebris, assembly GCA_027564355.1. Lineage (NCBI taxonomy): Eukaryota > Metazoa > Arthropoda > Insecta > Diptera > Pleciidae > Penthetria > Penthetria funebris. The sequence goes on along the minus strand of JANSTX010039241.1, from coordinate 1,613 downwards.
ATTGTTATGCAACAAAATTTCTTATATAATTCCGAACGCTCGCATCCGTGTACATTACACAGATCTATTAAGTTATACAATTAAAATAGAACTAGTAAATGAAATTGAACAATGTAATTTTGTTATTGGAGACCAACAGATTAGTGTCATGATAAATATCAATACATTTTGGATGTTGTACTATTGAAACGAACATCTTTTATATATAGACATTAGACAATACCGAAAATAGAATATTGACATAAATGTTCAGATACATTTAAATATATATTAAGCAACTTTTAGATGTTAGGCGATCACTTAATTCACAAACCAAAATACAATGTATATTTATTTTAAATACAAAATCAAGACACAGAAGGTGTTCGTTTAAAATGCTAAGTGTGATATGGCAATCAATATAATAAATTCGACCTAATCTCAAATTACATATTTTTTTAATCAAATTATTTATCAATACTATTATATGACTGACTGACTGATTACGAGAGTTGCAAACTATAAAATATCATTATGGCAGAAATTCAATTTCAATTTTCGTTAATAAGGGCATTCTACGTATATTTATAATAGTTTCAAATACAATAATAAATAAGAATTTGTGAAAATAGCTTAATTCTGAATCACAATTATTTAATAAACACATTTGATGGACCATACACGTCCGGTCAATGATTTCGTAACATATGCGCTTGACTAGTATTCTTAAGATAATAGAAGACACTAAATCGACCAAAAATAACAAGGTGGTGAACGGTCATTATGAGTAGCAATGGTAATTTGCAAAATGAAATTAACGTATACTGGCCAGAAATCGTAAAAAATTACGGTTGTTCGTTGATATTCCCGTTTTGAACTTAAAGTTAGTATGACTACATTAGTTTATTTTGTTGTACTAAAAATTAGCTAATATTGAAAAATAAAAATATCGCTTGAACTTAGGGGCAATTCTATCGTTTTACTAGTTTTATAAAAATTTAAAGATTTTGTATTTGAATTTGTGTTCTCTCTCTCTCTCTCGTCTCTACTTAAGGAATACATAAACTACAATCTTATCCCGCTTTGAGCTTATAAAAAGTATTCAACCCATTCATTATTATTCTTTATTTGTTGAAATTTATCATTTAAAATCTGATCAAGGATGGAAAAATATTAAAGAACTTATATTAGTATTAAAATTATTGTACAGTATTGTTTTAATTCATTAATTAAATACGACTATATTTGTTTTATATTATGTGCAATTGTTTTTCTTTTTTTATAATTAATTATTTTTTATTAAATTCAAATATAATAATTATATTATTTACATTTTTTTTTTATTAATTTATGATTACCACTAATAACAACTATTGTTTTGTTTTAAATCATTTGTTAATTGCACGCTGATTTGTGTTTTTAATAAATTTTAAAAATTTGTTAATTGTTTTTAATATCTTTAAAAAAACTCTTTCTATTTATTAAAATGTTTAATAACGACAAAAAAAAAACAAAAAGATAAAATAAAAATATTACAAATTAATTATTGCTTTAAAATAAATACATTATTAGTTTTTTAAAATCTTAATTTTTAATTTTTATAACTATATGTATATATAAATATATATATATGT
>JANSTX010039219.1:0-13014 GCA_027564355.1 Penthetria funebris | reverse complement strand
TGTTTATTTCTTGGCGTTACATGAATGGAATCAAATACAATAGACCCTTGGAACTTCGTTCCCAGGGCCTAAAAAAAATAATTAATAATGTGATTCATTGCAAATGATTATTAAAAAATGTGAAATTTTTTGGATTATTGAGTGACCTCTTGTGCACCCATGTGGGGTGTAAAAGTCGAGATGATATGATATTTATGAATAATGTATTCTGTTTACGTTTTTTTTTTTTAATAATAATAGTCAGTTTATACTAGCAACCCGTGTGTACATTGGACAAGCACTTATTGTTTTAACAATTGAATAAATAGTAGAATTTGGGGTAAAGTCGACGTCCTGTAGTGAAAACATCCACAAAAAAACTAATATAATATTCTTAATATTGCCACATACAATAATAGTTGTGCTTAGGATGATAAATACTATAGAATGAATATATAATTTTTCATTTATATAGTCATATAGATTCAGCACACATGTGGGCGCAATTCATTAGTAAATATTTACAATAAATTGTCTATATTTGTCTTATGTATGTACTTATAATTACAAATCTATTAATAAATTAATTATCAATTTTGCTGACGTATAAATTATATTAGAAAATATTAACTATCATATATAAAATTACAAATTATCATTGCTAATTTTTGTTTTATGCATAATTGATTGCCCGACAAAGACATATAACATATACTATAGATTTATCTGAAAAAATAAATAATTTTCATATTGGAGGAAATTGTAAAGAACCGTACGTAATTATTCATTAAATTTAAAGTTTACATATTTGTGGAAAAAATATTTATGAATGAATATTATTAATTCAAGAAAAATGGGAAATGGGAAGTATTGATTAATAAAAAAGATGATGATATATAAATACACTTGTAAATTATCTCTATAGAACATTATCGGTTTTCATAATATGACGTCAAAAGACTCATGGTAATCAAATATATATATATACACATGTAAAGAGAATGTAATCTCATATAAAAATGAAATAATATTCTATCACAAACATGTGTGATTCTGATTATAATTAAATTAATGATATTCTAGAGATTAAAATACTGGTTTGAATAAAATTAAATTTTAAAGGTATATACTCTCGTATTTATTGCAATGAAATTAGTATAAATTTCCGTAATTGATTATAATATTTTATGTATGAGTGTTGTAGAATTTCTATTATCTTTAAAGGATAACAATATTATTATTATGCATGCGATTAAAGTGCAAAATGTAAAGAAGATTTTCAATCAAATTGAATTGGAAAATAAAATTATAAAAAATTTCCAAAAAAAAAGTATTTTGCCAATTTTTCAGAAGCATCATAGTATACTTTATCACCTTACTACTATAAAATTACTATCGAAGCAAATAGATTAATTAAAGTGTTGCCATTGGACGGCATTAAGATTAAACTAAAAGGGGATACAGAATTAATGAACTATATAACATTTTCAACAATCAAAACTAAAAACGGATCTTACAGAGTATAGTGATTATTTCAGCCAGAAAATAATACGCAAATCTTTAACTGTTATGCGAGAAAATTCATTGGATAGTGCACGAGTGCATCTCAGCGGACGTGATTTTACATAAAATACATCATAAGTTCAATGTTAAGAACTTTTTTAGATTAATTATACGGTAGTCCTATCTTTCCTCACCTTAAGTACCTATGTATATATATAAGGTATCAAATAATTCCATAGATCAGATACATTTTCACAATATAACAAAGTCATGGGTTTATTCGATAAGTCATCAGATGTACTAGTTACAGAAACATATATGAGGAATTGTATCGTTTCTTTTACAAGAATAATCATTGAGTACCATATATCATCATCATCTAAACCTCGTACATATAAAATAGCATATCAAGTCTTCTGAAAATTCTGTATAATATATATAGATATATATATATTATTGGTATTTACTAATATTTATTGCTCTTACCAATAAATCTAATCTAATCTCTTATTAAAGTCAAAGTGTATAGACAACAAAAAACCATAAATTTAAAAAAAAAATCATGAATAACGCAATTATCGTTAACAATTAAAAATTGATGACGATTATCTATCTAATCCATCTAAATGATAATAATTTTTTAAATTCACAATTGAATTCGGGTTAAACCAATGCCTAATATAATTAAATTAGTAATTGTACAAAAAAAAAAAACAAAATAGAGCACCTTTAACTGCAAAACCGTTATTTTGAAACGAGTAGATGAAATTTAATTTAAAAACTAATTAATTTTACATTTGGTATCACAATTAAAGGAATTTTCATATCGCGTACGCATCTTGTACTACCGTACTTCTTTTCAAAGATCTGTTGCTCAACATTTATGGTATTCAAAAATTCAATACGAATGTTCACACAATTACACAATCGCACATGAAAATAATTTGTTAATAAATATTTAAGGACTAGTAATATTAAGAATCAAAAATTATTTTAAAATGTCTAAAACGTCACATTCTAATTAGATATAAAATCTTTGCAATTATAGGTTAATAAATTCTAATCGGAATACAAAATAAATATTTTAAAATTAAAACATAATAAAATTTTTCTGATAAGTAAGACATTGTAATAACCGTGTCATTATTGCAATAAATAATCTAAATTTTAGACAAAACCAACTTGAATATTTGAAACTGATACACAAAAATTCGTATTATATTAAAATGGAAATAGTGTGACCGACTATCACCGAGATTACTTAAATCATGTTTACCTACACATCACTGCGATAATTCGATCACGATCTCGATTTGTTTAGAAATCTCATAAATAATAATAAATCACTAAAAAAATGTATGGGCCAATACTGTTTCTTACTCGTATATATTTTATATCAGAAGACACTAACATTTTTTATATCACTAACTATAAAATTAATAAAGACGATTGGAGAACTAATATGTATATGAACATGTTTAAGGATATGTATGTATGATAAAATAGCGTTAGGAAAACACATCTGTTATTTTTGGAATAGATAGACCTGGGTGTCACAAAATATATTCTACGACAATATGATTCCAGAATTGCAACAAAATTTTGTTATGAATAAATCTATGATGTTCTTTTTTTGATTCAAATCGTACTTTTAAAATAAATTACATATTTGAACAGCATTCAAATTTGGAAATAATAGAATTCCTTGAGGTCTACAAAATATGCATTTCTTTTTTTTTGCGTCGATGACTTCCAAATTTGATATAAATCGCTAGATTTAAATTTGTTGATCATCTTTTCTACGGTAGTCACATCTCCCTTTTGAACGAGACTTGGTGCTGTGATTGATATTGTGCTTTGATACCATACAATTTCTGAAAACCGGACGTAAATAGAAAGTAAGTAATGACCGATTAAATTCAGTTAATGACAGACTCCTCTTTGGCTTCTAGTCGTCGCAATTTCTGAAAATTTTGATAGTGTATGCGACTGACCATATTAGAGTATATATCTATTAAAAAAAAATGTGCGGTCATCTATGCACAGAAAGTGTTCGACAGTTTCGTTTTTCATTACATCCCCCAATCTTTTCGCATTGTCTCCAACATTCCGCACATTTAGATAACACATTGCGTTTTTTTTTTTTTGTTCACCTTATTTAGCGAGGAAGTCATACTTACATGTCCCATAACCGTATCGGTCATGTCATTTGTGTCCATAAATTTAAAGAAGTATTTATCAACAAGTTTTGAGTTACAGAATGGTGAGTTATGTGACATATATATATATTTGTCATATTATCCGTGGCTATTGTCATACTATCCGTGGCTATTGCGTACGCTGTCAAAACAAAACGAATTCCCATATGTGACAGAAACATTTTTAAGTGACCTTTTTAAGAATGTCAAATGTGAAACATAATATCGTTTTATGCTGATATTATGCGTATATGCTCTCAAATTTTTTTTCATTATCAATCAGCACTCGTATAAATATAAACGTATTGTACTGATTTTTTTATTTAAATAATATTTGCTATTATAATATATTTTATTGCAATTAAATTGACCGACCTTGTGGATATATGATGAGTTTTTGTTATCTATAAAACGCATTCTAATTAGTTATTACAATTGCAATAGTTTTTAATTAATTACATTATACTCGTATAATACGAGTACATGTAAATAATTTAAAATTTCAATTAAAATATGAATTTAAAATTACATTTTAGTAGCATTTGTGTTTCAATTTGTATACTTTAAATTTAAATTACTATAATTATTTCAATAAATAATCTTTTATAGTTTGTTAATTGTCTCCAAATTAAAAGTCATAATAAATTAAAAAGCATGTTTATTTACTGATAGGGCAATAACAAATTATAATAATTTATGATAGATAACTGAGTATTACAGTTAGTCAATCAGTAAATCAGACAATCAGCTAGTAAGTTAAAACAGATAAATAAATTATTAAAATTTAATTTTAATATTATAATTAGCATATGATTTTATATACACTTTTCGTACGACAAAAAAAAAATTTTAATACATTTAATTATACGTAGTCTCATCATATTTTTTTTAAATTTTATTTTTATTTTCATTTTATTATTTTGCTTTAAATAATAAATAATTTATAATTTTATTATGGATTTTCCGTAATTACAAATCATTAAAAAAAAAAATTGAATGTGTTTTAAATTTGTACTTTGTAACTCTTTATTGTTTAAAAACTTTATTATTGTTTACAATCATGTAGAAAATTAATTTACTATTTATTTTTTAATAAATTGTTATTAACTTACCAAATTCAATTTTAAAAAGAAGGATTACAAGTTTGACTAATTAACAAGTAATTTTCAATTTTATTAAATCCAAAACAAAAAAAAAACAGAAGAAATATTATAATATATACTCGTCGCGTATTATTATTATTCAAAACTATATAACACAATTTTTAAATTTTTAATCAGTCTTTTTTTTAAAAAAAAAATAAATAAATAAAAATTATAATTAATTAAATAGAATATTCAAAATTAGGGATTTTTCCTTTTAAAAAAATTAATAGATAAATAAATTTGTTTCATTCACTTTTTAGAAATTCCAAAAGAAAATTTTAATAAAATTTTTAATATAAATTTATATTTTCCATAAAACACAAAACATAATATGCTATGACGACGACGACGACTATTCATTGTCAATAATTTTTTCTCAGATTTAGAATTTTCATATGAAAAATTAATAAATAAATTTTCTTTTTAAACTTCCGTTTTTCCATATGTATATGTACTCGAATATATATATATAAACATGTAAATACACGTTTATGTAGTTTGTTGTTTACGGTCTGACTGTTAAATTTAAACTGAAGAATTTTATCAATTTTATGTTATGAAGTTATTTTTTACGTTTTCCATGCATTTTAGTATAGAAAGATTTGATGAGTTAATTTTTATTCAGCAGTAAAAGAGATAGGTTATTTTAAATTACCTAGGTGTTATTTACTTTTTTTTTTTCTTTTTGTTCAAGAAATTGTTATTTACAAAATATAAAATTATGTAAGTAGTAAAACGTATTTGTTTATAATTATATGGAAGAACTATTGTTATCATATTGTTTATCGACACTTACACCCCCGTCGATAATTATATTAATCGAATTTCCCCAAAAATGTCCTCTCTTCGTTTATAGTTCTCATAAATTAAAATTCACCAAAAGTCTGAAGCAAGATAGTTAAAAGAAGATCCTAATAGTTTTATATATTGAATTTTGTGTTGGTCTGCATTAGGTTCAATAACAAAAACTGAATTGAATTCCTGGTCAAGTGTCTATAATACCTCCATATGATTGATTGTCACATAGTTTAACACAAACATCTATTTAAACACGGTTAAACTTACAGTCGCCAAAGGGTGTGATCGGAAATTACAATTACAATTCCAATTCCATCAATTTAGGCAGCTGTATGTAAGCATCTCGCACTGCTGAAATATTTAATTGTACGAGAATTGTAAACACAATTCCATATGGTTGGTTTCCACCGGAAACATAGTTTACCACTAACATCTATTCAAATACGGTTAAAATTGCAGTCGCGAAAGGGTGCGATTGGAAATTACAATTCCAATTCCATCAACTTAGGCAGATGTGCGTTAGCATCTCATACTGCTGAAACAGTTAGTTGCACGAGAATTGTAAAAACTAAAATGGCCTCGGAACAATTCTTGAACCGACCGACGATACTGGCGCAGGTTGTTTTAAACGACAAACTCGATATTCTTGGATTTAGTGAAATTCTCTCGATGAAAGGAAAACAAAGCAAGGACTATATACTCTGGGTAAAATATTTTGTTTTCCGGAAAACCAATTCAAATTAATCACAATAGCGGTGTCGATTTATTAGTAAGTGTCTCTGCAAAACTAGTCTTGTCGATTAGAAGCCGATATCAGTTCGAATAATCATTGCATAGGTTAAAGAGAAATTAAAAATGTGTAACAATAGTTTACATTTACCCACCTATGGATCAGGCATCGTCTAATAAACAAGGAGACTGATAATATTGGTTATATAGGTACCGAATTTATAGTGGTGTTCTTGGTACACGTTGTAAGTAGATACAACGCAATAGTTAACATAGGGTAATGCTATTAAAGTCAACTGTTGAGATTGTATTATAATTATAGGTCAACGTGAATGCAATTAGAATGTTGTTCAATATTTTAAACCAAAGTCGTGTCAACGTCAGAGCGTTGATGGTATATTTTGTCTAAGAAGTTTAAAGTTTGTCTAACCAATTATTCGGTCAATTCTTTCGATACCGGCAGTACGATAAATTGGACCATAACTTATATGTTTATATTCACCTCTAGATCTTTTTGCTCCGGTGATTAGTCGAAGAACTTTTTGTTCAAGGATTCTAATTTTTTCCATTTTGTGTGATAATATTGAAGACCAAGGGAAGAATGCGTATGTCCTTAGAGGTCTTATGAGTTGTTTGTAACTGATGGATGTATAAATGTTGCTAAATTTCGTAATGAAGATGATTAGACAACGGTTCAAAGACGGCGATTTGGCAAATCGATTGGTATATGTGACGGCATTCGACACGACTGAAACACAGCGGGATAGGCGTACCATTTTTGAAAACATTGCAGTTTGGGCACAGCACGCTACAAATTCAAACAATATGAGGTAAACTTACCGTTTGACAGGCCAACTAATCGGACAGTGCTTTAGAACAGAATGTCTAATTCAATCTATGAACAGTTTGCTAATCTTAAATGTGATTTGGCAAATGACAAACTGGACTGAGTACTTTCGCAATGTACTGAATTGGTGCGAAATTTCGGTTGTTCATAGAGTCCGGTCGACAAAAAACCGGGGGACTACAAGGCAATTCAGAGATTCTGCTCCAAGTAGTGGTGAAATCAAATCCACATTAAAAAAAACCTATAAATGGTGGCAAGTTAGTCGGTGTCGGTAACATATCACCAGAATTGTTGAAAGCGGATTTTTATGGTATTGCATCAATATTGAAATCCAATATTAGTGAAATGTGGTCTAAAGATATTCCACCCTTGTGGAAATATAGATTGATAATTGAATTGCCGAAAAAGGGTAACTTGAGTGTATGCAAGAATTGGCGTGGTATCACCTTGCTGAACACGATAAACAAGGTTACAGTTTACACGATAGGATCATTTCAGTTTTGCAACAGTGGTACGATGTGGACAATTCTAGAAACTTACGGAATATCGTCTAGACTGATGAATATGTTTGGCGGTCTATATTGTGATTCGTAATATTTTGCATCGTGGTGATATTTTAGTGATATTTTTTATGCACATTCGGCTGTAAAACAGGGTTGTATAATGTCCATATATTTGTACTGCTCGTCTTAGACTGGGTTGTGATCAAAGTAAACTTTGAACTGCACGGTCGACTTCGCTGGCGATAAATTCAAATTCAAATTTAAATGTTTGTTATAGTGATCATGATTATGGTCGTGGTTATCATTTTACAATTTACAATAGTATATAATTTTGCCATGTTTATTAAATTTTGCAAATAAAAAGGACATCCAAATTATATAGAAAAGTTTAGTATTTTAGAATTATGACAGCTGTACATTTACAGATTGGAAATCTACTCAAGAGAAAACACCACATTTATTAACTAAATATTAGTTATCAGAATCTACATTAGAATAATTGTTTAAAAGTGACGCTAAAATCTAAGGATTTGCCACTATTGAATTTGTTATACGATAGAGTTACTAAAGTAACAATATTTATAGATAATATATAGTCGAATAAATAACCTACTGACCACTTCATCCGTTTTAGATAATAAATACCATATACTTTCTGCAAATTTCCATGTCATAAATATATTTACCTCAAAAACATAAGGGATGATCATATCATTATTTTAAAGGAAAACAATCTACAGCAGAGAAATGTGTACACATATAACATTTTCGTAAACAGATGGAATATATTTAATTATTATATATTTTATATGTTGTACGTTTAAGGTATCGTAAATGCATACAATTATGTATGCACAAAATTTCCTACATAAAATTAAATTAAACTACAAAAACAAAATAACATTGGGTAACTAAAATTTGGAAATTTCCGGGACACATTTCTTTAATGATGACCCATAAAAAAAATTCTAATCAGTTGGGAAATATTTGAATTTACTTTTCGTACATTTTTATTATTATCGTAAATTTAATAAAAACTATGATATTTGAAAATTTTCTATTTAGTTTAATATAACATTATTAGTCTCTATAATAACTAATAGATACTAGTACATAAAGTCATCATTTATTGCTTTTAGAATTGTTTCAATAATATATGGTGATATGAGATATTCATATATAAATACAATATTTAAATGATAAGATAACATTGATTAGAAATACCAGATAAGCTCTGGGAAAGTATGAATATTTTCCAAACGTTACATTAATCACATAATATAGTTGAAGAACCTAATTATACTCGCGACATACCCATAAGAAATAAAATACATTCTTTACATTTATAGGCTCTGGAAATCTGGTATACGCTTATTAATTTTGCATTTGGTCGGGATGTGGTCTAGAATTAGACAAAGGTGACGTAATGTTTGCGACATGAAATATGTAGAATTGTTATAGTGTTGAATGGGAGAAATGGAATAATTAGTATTAGATGTTAACAGGCAGTGGTTTAAGAGATCTATGATTCAAGATCGATATCACATTGAATATTTGTCAGTTGTCAAATATTATTAACGACTTTGAAATATGATTTTTTGTATTTTTGCTAACATTTAATGAATGCATCGTATCTAATGTTAAATTTTAGACATTTTTGCCATACTCATGTCAACAGATAAATATTTATAAAAATGAAGATAGATCTAACCTTTAAGTTCAAAGTATTATTGAATATATAAATAAAAATATACTAAACAATTTAGGTTAATGACGTACTTGCCAAACAAATGCAAAATTTATAAGATATGTGCATAATACTATATAATTAGCATTAAATGATCATATTATACTTAGAAATATTTATTCATATATTTAATTATATATAATCAATCAATCTTATAAATTCTATATATATTCTAATTTATAATAGGCAATATAATTGATTATAAATCTAATGAAAAAGACGTTATTATCAGCAACTGATAGTTACATACGTATAAAAATTATATACTATATGTAAGGCAATCATATATATGAATGAATATGGCAATTCAATTTCCTACATTAATAATAGTGGGATTATGACTGATGTACCCGTAATAACTAGCGGATTAATTCATGCAATGCTTAGAAGTTACTTACTTACTTTATACATGATTAAAATACCGATGATCGTAATTTAAGTTCCGAGGCAATGATGACAGATAAAATGTAATTACAGTAACCGAACCTACTAGATATATATGATCATATCTGGTAAGGATACGACAAATCAGCAATTCATTGGGAACCAAATTCAAACAAGTAATAAATTTTTAACACAAAACTTAAACCCAGTACAGTAAAACAATTGAACTTCATCTTATAAATAAACAAATCATTAATACATACATACTACATAAATAGTTGCACAATAAAACACATAAATGACTGAGATCCAAAATTGTGAATATAATTTTTAAAAATTAGTATTCTATACGAAACTGTTCAAAAACAAAAACTCGACTGACAGAATATGGAAGCAGTTAACTGAAAGGGGTACAAAAAACAATAACCGAAAACATATCTTAACATCAAAAAGACTAAGCTAAACAAACCAATTATCTCTTATAATGATAAATTAAGGGCTATAAAATGGTTATCATTCGTAACAACAAAAAAAAACAATGTTCCAAATTGTTAGTGGTAAATAATTCAATATGCAGGAAGTGTTAAGAACGCAAATAAATGCCAATGCATTGTGTGTGTGAGTGCGAATTACTGTCAAAAAATATGGATGAGGAAGGAAAAATATGGGCATCGATCCGTCATGTAAGAGTCGTGCTATCATTTTTTATATATTGAGGGGCACAATTTCAAATTTATGTTGTGTGCATCATATTTTTCTCAACAATGAAAAATTTCGAAAATTTAAGAAAAAAAAAGATGAACTTGCAACAACATTAGGTGTGACACAACAAGCATTGAGCCATCATTTAAAAGCATTCGGATTCATTTCAAAGGTGGGAAATTGGGTGCCATACGATTTGAAACGAAGAGACATCGTAAGAAGATTTTGAATGTCCGAAATTTTGGTTGCTGGGCAAAAACACAAGACGTTTTGCATCAAATCATTACTGAAAAATGAATCCGTTATGATAACCCAAAGCGCAAGAAATCGTATGTGAAGCCCAGCCGGCTGGTACATAAACGCCAAACAAAGCCAAATATCCATTGCGCCAAAATAATACTATGTGTTGTTATGCTATGTTGTGGGGCCAAAAAGGAATCATCCATTATGAGCTGCGCTAAAACCTGGTCATACAATTAATGGTGTGTAAAATCCTATGACGCGGTGGCAGCATTTTCTCATACAAGTGAACTTTATGATATTTTATTCTAACGGATTAATGAACAAAACCATATTGTCATATATGCTAAAAATTTACCATTATGTTTCCAATAATAAATTTTAGTAGTTTTTTTCTTTAAAAAACGAACACTGTTACAGACAGGCACAACCACAAAAATTGTGGTTTTGCGGTTACATTTTTATGAGTAATTTATTTTACGTTGTTCATTATCTAGTATGAAATTAATTGAATGTTTAGTCTTCTTTGTTTTTAATAATATTTGAAAATTAATTTATTACTATTTATTGAGAAAAAAAAAAGAATATAAAAAAAATATGTCGTCGTATAACCATTTAAGCTTGATATCGTCGAACGTCGAATCATATTGTATAGATCATATACACATAAAATGCCTTATTCATACTAAATTTGTAAAATAACCCAACCGCATTAATTTTTTAAAAACTAAATATTATTCCAAATTTCTATTCATTCATCAAAGGGAATATTTAAAAAATGTAACAACAAATAAAAAAATATATGAAACAATTTTATGACAATGTTGTATGACATATTAGATGAATCATAAATTTTAAATTTTACAGTCTATACCATCATTTTAAATTAATTTTAAAAATACTAAAGAATGTTAATTTAACAATATTATTTTGCCAATTATATTTATTAAATGTTTAAATTTAATAATTCAAATTAAAATAATATCCGAACTGTAATTTGTATTGTAATACTATAGTGTAATTTCCATATGAGGAATAAAATTAATAGGGCATGCCAGCAAATGGTAGATATTACAAGGAATTCAAAAATACTTCTACAAATTAATTAATTTCCATATCATGTTCTCGTTTCTAATACGTACCATACGTAACATCAAATGTCAACCAAAACAACTATAAATATATACTTTCAATTAAAATGAAATCAATTTAGTAACAGGCCAGTTTTAATAATAGTCTCAAATACCTGTAATAGAGTGCAAACACTCGATTTTTATTAAAAAAAAAAACATATGAAAACTTCTACCCCTAATTTCGGTAAGATAAAATCTACAGTTGATCTTCCAGATCGAAAGCCTAAATTAACCGATTATAAATATAATATTGTTGGATTCGCAATGAAATATGAAATTTAAGTAATGGCTATACCCATATGTAGTTGGATGGGTATTTAGAAACCTTACATACGTAACGAACATAAATTTAACATCGGATTAGGTCATATATATGTCACATTTGTTTCCATGCATTTTTTTTATCGAATCAATCATTTAGTATTTTTCTTGCTCGACAGATTTTTCTTCATGACCGACCACCTTACTTTCTATTTAAATTATATGTTCTTTCATAACTTAATTCTAACACATTCAATACTGAACGCATATAACTTTACAATATTAGATTAATATTAGAAATAATTAGGATCAGATGATTATATTATTTCGAATGATCAACCTCGTCTACTATCCAAAATTAGGAATTTAGAAAGTGAATCTATTTTTACTTTTATTCTACACTAAAGAAACAGAGTGTTAAAGAAAGTGGTTGTTAGTGTACGTAATAATTATTTAATTATGAATGGAATGTTTTAGTGGCATAGCTGGCAAATCTACATTAGAAATAATTTTGAATAATATGGAATTATATTATCATGTTGTATTGACTTGAATGTGTATTGAATTTTATCCAGCAGCCTGTATAAAATTTAAACCCTTTAAGCTATACTGTATAATTTACATGATAATTAGTCATATTATTCAAGGCAATAGTGCAAGGTATTGAACGAGCTGGTTTCGAACTATGAGTTCTTATAAGTATCATGTTACTATGTTAACAAATTCAAACGTGTGATCGAAATTTATAAAACCAGATTTACACTTCGAATAAGTATTATTGATACATTGTAACAAAATACAAAATACGATCGAGTTTTTATTGAATTGTATGATGGATATTATAT